>OY741994.1:449431-550905 GCA_963555575.2 Hygrocybe coccinea | reverse complement strand
TGCCTTGTACATCTTAGTAATTCACAGTAACAGTTCTGATAGGTTGTCAATCAAAATTTACCAGTGAATAAATCAGATTACATACCGGGACGGTGTGAGGAAAGGGTGAGCTGGTAAGCCAGAGTAATTTAGAATGAAATGCCTGGCAAGCGGTTTTACATTCCAAGTTGTCTAGGAGACACTCGTCAAGGACTTGGAATGTGAATGCAGTTTGGGGCTTTTTTGATGTTGCGGGATATAAGCCAACATCAAGCAACTGAATATCACATCCAGCTGCTCCTCTACATTCACACCATCGGATGACCAGACGATGGATACCTGAGCTGTCCACCACCACCATAACGCTTTCACATGTCTTATCAATGTCTTTTGGTGAATCTGGAAAGCTTTGCAATGAAAAGGGTGTGGTTTGTTCTTCAGTATTTTTACAATGAACTGATCTTTTGGCATTGTCATCGGCATCGGCATCAGCATCGGCGTTATCATCGGTGTTGTCGGTGTTATCATTGGCATAGTCATCGGCATTATCATCAGCGTTGTTATTGGCATTGTTATTGGCATTTGCGTCAGTGTCGGCGTTGGTACTGGCATTGATGCCGATGTCAGCATTGACAATGCAATCCTCGGTGTCATTAATAATGGTGTTGTCACTCCGGACAGCTGGACATGGCAACCCTCCATGACCTAGGTGGAGCTTGACTCCCACTTCCATCAACCATGCAGGCGTAAAGTAGTCACCGGTCCATTTTTCCACCCAATGAAATGGTAACCTCTCATGGATATCTGCACAACATGCCTGGCAGTATATAGGACTACCAAAACACGTGGAGCATTTCCATGTGCCTTCGGCTGTCCAACAACCCATGCAGATCTGTCTTTCTGGAGGTGCTTCCCTGGCCAGGATATGGTCTAGAAATTCTGTTCTATGGGGTAGCCATTCCCTCATATAATTACTGGATGACTCCAAGAAGATGACTGTCAGTTGGACCTGTGTGAGACCAAGTAGAAAGTCATATTTACATTATTGCTGGGCAATATTAGAGGCTCAATATGTGGGAGATCTTGAGGGTAATCGCTATGTTCTTCATAATAATCTTGAGTCATTCTTTGTCTTTTTGTAGGAGAGGAATGTGAGCTCCTAGGGCTGTCGACAATATTCCTTCGAGTCTGAAATCCACGAGCAGTGAACACTTCTTTTAATGTCACCCTGCTAACACGAGGAGCAGACTTTCTTTTGAATGACTTGACCATGGCTGAATAATCGGTTGGATGAAATAAATACGAAGTGGAGGATTTAAAGAGAAATTGGAACGGTAAGAATACGCAGATTAGAGTGTAAATTATTAAGGAAATAAAAGGTGGATGGTTGAAAGTTGGTTGACGAAATTTCAATTTCTGAAATGGGTGTATAGTCAAATTTGGCAAACTTGCAACATCAACAAGTAGCCGCATACAATTCATCATTTATTAAATCTCATCTCATCTCCTGCAAATTCAAACCTCTTTCACTGCCACTCAACTTGCCACCCTCAAAGGCAAACTTGAGGAATTTATGGCTGGAGACAAAAAAGGGCATGCCAAAACCATGAAACAGGTGCACACTAGTATTGTTGGGGCACAAGGGAGGTCTGAGACCCCCTTGAAATACATTGCAAGTGGAGCTGGTAACCAAATTTAATTTTGCTAATTTCAGCCTTTAGAAAATAAAGGAATGGTTTTACAACAATGGATGTCGTAGGACCAGAAAGCCCCTTTACAACCATAGACAAATTTGGAACTTTAAGAAGGTTGTAGGTCATGAGATGAGGGAGGAGGTAGAGGGAAAAGTGTCAGAGTTGTCGGGATCAACCCCTGGTACCAAGCAATGGATGGCAAAGTACCAGGCTGGGTTGAAGGCTGTGTGTGAGGAGTTGTCGGAAAAAGAAGTCCAGAAGTATCAGGGGTTGTTGGATGAGTGGAAGTCGAAAGGACCTCCAGTACATGTCCAGCAAAAGTAGGATCTCATAATGTATGTCCCGACGACATGGCTGAACTTGCGACCTGATGTCCCTAGGAATGCTGCAAAACATGCGGTGCAATACATCAAGGAATTCGCTACACAAATGCATAAGGACTTGGGGATGAGGGTTTTCGTGCTGCCGGCATGTCAGGACACATCAGACAATGTGTTGGTTTCGTTGTATGTGGTTCATGTAACTTTGGTTACCTGTTTTAAACTAATCTTGGTCCAGCCATGACTTTAATGATGAGCTAGGTCATGAGTCATTTGTGAAGGCTAAACCTAGTTGGCAAAAGGGATCGGTGATGACGGAATGGGAGGCATATGCCTCAGAAGAACTGGGTGAGTATTATGCCTTTGTAAAATGTCCCTAGTTTGTCTGGGGAATGGAAATTTGGATGGTATACAGTCAGCATCAGATTGCCATTGGCAGCCATTGGCATCGGTGTGGTCATCGGTGTTTCCATTGGCGTCGGTGTTGATCTCAGCGTTGGCATTGATATCAGCATCAGTCTTAGCATTGGCTAACTCATTTGGCTGAATTTACTAGGAAAACATGACTCAGGTAGCAATGATGAAGCTGATGGACCTACGACTAAGAAGCCGACAAAACAACCCAAAGTTCATCTTGATGATAAAGGTGTCCCCAAACTTCCCATCTTTCCGGGAATGAAAAGACCAAATTTGGAGGAGATGAAATCCCTTATCAGGGACTTTTTAAATTTGCATTATCATATGTGTCTCAGCTCTCAGTAAGGTCATTCTGATATCATATGAAATCAGAATTATGGTCCGGTGACAACTCAGCTTCGGTTCCTTGGGGAGATCTCAGCATCAGCCAAGATCAATACATATCACCACAATATTTGCCGGCTAGCTTTCAACTCCGGGATCCTTCAAAGCTAGTCAAGCAGCAGGCTTTGTTGGTTCTTGACTTTTGGTATGAAAGGCAGGCAAACAAAAAGGTCAAGACAACGTTTGAATTCAGGGGCTTCAAGGGACGGAATGGTGGAATCGATAACTCCAACCCATCTACCCCTGGGAAATCTCGAAAGAAGGCTCAACAAAAGTCTAATGCAGCGGGACCTTCCCGACTTCGGCAACAGGACATTTCCGACAGTGAATCTGGTTCCTCATCAGATTCCAATAGCGAGTCCGGTTCGGAAGATGACGACGATGAAGGAAAACAGACAGCTGACAAGGGAAAGCAGAGAGCCGGCACGGGAAAGCAGAAGGCCGATAAGGGAAAGCAAAAGGCTGACGGTCATTTTGTTGCCGATGATGCACTTGATGGAGATGAGGAAGACAATGATGAAGATACCAGCAACAAAGATCACAGTCACCGTTCCAAGATGCTCACCGTCCCATTTCCTCTGGAATCCATCATTGATCCAGAGGAGAGGTTCCAGTACCTAACTTCACTATCGGATAACCAAGTGTATCAAAGGTGCCTTCAAATGGTGTCTCAACTTCCCGTAATTTATTCTTTGTATAAACGGATTCCCTTTGGGCTGATATAAATTTAAATTAGGATGATGCCAATCCTACTCCTATCCCCAAGTCAACTCCAAACTGGGCCACTTGGAAGTACAAACACACGACAGCACCAAAAAATGTCCATTCGTCGGTGAAGATTGGAAATGCTTACTTGGAATGGCTAGATGGCCAGCCATATTTAAAAGCTGATGGGACATATAGGAGCCGACTGTTTATCGTGGGAGTGTTGCTTAGCATCGGCCTTCTCAGTCAAGACATGGCTCGATCTCATTTTTGGGATGAGGAGGGGGATGAAGAAGGAGTTGAGCCAAACCTTGAAGACTACATCATCAAGACGAAGCTCGACTTCACAAAGGTTAAGCCTAGGCTGGATGCTGTGTGTGAAAAGTTGAGGAAAGGATTGAGTTCATTGAAAAGGGGGGCTCCTCAGGACAGTGATGGCAAAGAGAGGAATCCTAAGAAGCAGAAGCTGATGGGGGGTGAGAAGTTGATAAAAGATTTGGATGATCAGGGTACCAGAAAAAGCCCTAGAAAGGCACGTAGGTAACAGTTCAACAAGTGTACTATCGAGAGATGTGAACATGAACTTTATTTATATCTGACAATGAAAATGCCAATAACCACTCCGATGACAAGTCCGATGACAATGCCAATGACAGATCCGATGATCAACCCTATGATAATGCCCATGACATAACACCGATGACCATGCCGATGACAAGTCCGATGACAACACCGATAATAACACCGATGATAACACCGATGACAACACTGATGACAACACCGATGATAACACCAATGACAACACCGATGACAACACCTATGACAACACTGATTATAACACCAATAGCAACCAGACTCTGGTAAAAATGATAACACAGAACATATTACACAAACATTCCTCATTCAGGCTTAACTTCACCCAATTACTTCACTCATTTAGAGAGCACATGAGAAATCCAAACCCAATCCATTCCGTGAATCCAGCAGCATACATATGAATACATGAAATTGTCCTAGCCAAACTAGCTGTCTATGTGAGGAAAGATTTATCTGGGGACCTCAAATATGGAGATTGGATGACCTCAGAAATTGACATGCTTGGGGTCACCGTCGAGTGCTGTCTGTCGGAGGCCGGAGGTTCAGACATTGCACGGAGTCTCACTGGAAGTGGCAACCATTCTCTGCTACTCCAGAGCGATGCAACTGATGGCTTTGGAGGTGCAGGGGGAATGAGGATAACCTTCGTGACCTTCTTCTTGATGATGCTTGGCCCCGGTGTCAGTGTCGGTGTCAGTGGTGGTGGCGTCGGCATTGATTCCCTCCTATGTTTGTTGGCTTTGAACGTCTTTTGGGCGGGTTCAGCTGGCGTCCTCTTTTTCCCATCCCACACACATTTCGTCTTGAGCCGATGGCATTGAGTGCATGCCGTCCTAGCACCTTTCTGGCAAACCAACGTAGGCCATCGGTCGAAGCAACGCTGGCAACACTAAAGGTACCAGAATAAAGTAAAAATTCTTTGAAAGGGCAGGCTAACTTACCTGTTCCCTCATAAGCCCAATTGTCCCGTCTGTTTGCTTTCGCCTCTTGATCGGTGTTTCTTCTTTGGCCAGGTCTTCTCGTCGTCTCTTCAGCCTCTTGGATCCTGATCAGCGGTTTGGAATGTCATCCAGCTGCATGACCTCATCCTCACGCAGCGTCTTCTTCGAACTCTCCTCATCGGACTCCTCCTTGACTATGTCAGTCATCTCAAGGTCTATGACCTCCACCTCCTTCTCCTTCCCCTTACCCTTTCCTGTCAAGTTCTTGTTCAATTCTTTCTCCTCATTCTCCTCCTTCATCTTGTCCTTCTGTTTCCCCTTGTCCTGGCCCCTTGGCTCCTTCCCTTGCCCCATTGCCTCCTCCTCCTCCTCCTCCACCTCCTCCTCAAGTTCATCTTTATCCTCATCATCATCCCCTTCCAGATCATCCTCTTTGTCCTCTTTGTTCTCTTCTGATTCCAATTCATGAACCTCCTCCTCATCCTCCGACTCCGATGCATCCTCCTTTTCATCCTCCTGCTCCTTCCCCTTCCCTTTCGCATTCGCATTCCCCTTCCCCCTCCCCTTCCTGGTCCCCTCCTTCCCATGCCCCTTCCCATCCTTGTTGCTCCTCCCATGCTTCTTTTCAGGAGGGGGTTGCTGACTCCTCATCATCGGGAAAGGTTTTAGGCGTTTGACTGGGTTAGTTTGGACATAGGTAGTCAATAAAGCCCTGTAGGCATGTCAGTATTTGAATAGATTAACTCACCATATTCATTGGTCCACCAAGCAGGACCGGTTCTTGGTCCATCATACTCCGGAGTCTTCCTACCGGCAACATACCCCAGCTCATTGGTGATGTTGGGGTCTTCTTTGCTGATTCTTCAAATTCGTGGCAACTTACGGCGCTTGGGGTTGTAGTTGGCCTTGTATTCTATGGCCACACTGAAGATGAGCCTCGAAATATGGATCTTGATACCTTCGGACTCTGCAGCTTTGCACACGTCTGAGACCTTGATCTGTATTCCAAGGGTTTGCATTTAGAGTCCAGAAGTAACTTGTGATAGAAAACCTACCATTTCCTGCGTGACCTGGTACATGATGTGGTTCTGGAGATTGCTGTCAAGTTCAGCCTTCACGACCGTGAAGGCGTCTGTGAGACGTGCATTTATCTCGTATTGATAATCGATGTTTTTGGCAGCCATTGTAGATTTGTGTGTGTGTGGTGGATCTGTTGGTTAAAGTTTGCAGAATATCGGTGAATTCACCGCGAAAAACTCTCTGATGTGTTTTTTTTTGTTTTGGCCAAACTTGAACAAACAATGTTGAATATCGGCCATCGGCATTTGTTGCAGTCAATACACCTCAATGGCTCGATCTAAAGGTGAGATCTACTACTGCTGCTCATTATCAAGCACCTTTGTTGACGAATATCTGGTAAAATGTAGTAACTAGCAGGAGTATGTAGCACCCTATCAACTCTGCTGGTGTCACTCTCAACTCTGGTGTTTAGAGCCGATTGTTTTAAAGACATTGAAGGACTTCCCTGTGGTACCCTGTAAGTTATTTTTTATAACTTGCGCTTAACTAAAACATCAATCAGCGGGACTTTTCACATTTGGCCTCGCCCCTGCTGATGAGGTCAAGTCCAAATCACCAGCTCGTGATTTGGTCAAAAACAATCCTGAAGTACCAGGAGTAGCAGGCCCCTCGGCCCCCTCCAATGTCAGAAAGGGTGGATCGGCATTCAATCCTGAAGTACCCGGAGTACCAGGCCCCTCCAATGCTGGAAATGGCGGACCGGCATTTGTGTGGCCCAGTAGTAGGTTCAGTGGTGCACGACTACATGAGAGTTTATCACACTTATATGCAGGAACTGCGTTTGGCGATTTTGATATGCTGAAACCACCCGGTCTTCAAAAACCCTCGGTTCAGGTGCAGGATGATGACAAAATGGTTATCGATTTGGATGCCCCTACCGATGCAGACAGAATGGTTATCGATTTGGACACCCCCACTGACACCGACAATGACGTCAACCCCCACACCGATGCCGGTAAACAACGTAACGTGGAGGCTGATACCGTTTCTGAGGCATCCTCTTCCTCATTCTGCACATCATATCCCAAAACGCCGAGGCCCTCAAACAAATGCAAGTCTGATGAAAAAGTTTTGCAAATATATGCTGATATCAAATCATTCAAAAGCAGGTTCCTGGTTGCATGAACAGAGAAACACACAAAAACGGAAACGTCTAGATGCTTCAATTTACAAAGGATGGGCAAGCCGGAAAAAGCAGAAGGTCAAGTATGGAGCGGTAGTCAACCAATACCCAGCCAAACATCAGCTGTGGATTGAACACGAAGAAGCAAATATTAAACAGGAATTCAGGACATGTATAGGGGATACGACAAGGCTCAAGATGCTTCTTGATAAAAGCCTAGATACCATCTTCAGTCTAGATGTAGCCCTTGATCAATTAAAAAAATAATGTTTGCAATATACACTAAGACCATTGACCACAACAATGACAACAGCAATGATAATGCATATAATAACACCAATGAGAACACCAATGACAACACCGATAACAATGCCGATAACAACACCAATGACAACACCGATAACAACGCCGATGACAACACCGATGATAACACCGATGAGAACTCCGATGATAACGCTGATGATAATGCCGATTACCACACCAATGACAACACCAATGACCATGCCGATGATAAGACCAACACCTACTCGAATGACAACACCAATGACCACACCAGCGCCGATCCCTACACCTAAGATGAGTAAACAGCCATCCCAGCCAATGTCGGCCCAACGGTCTGAGATGGGTGACAATTATCCCAGCCAGTTTCAGCCCAACGGTCTCAGACCATCCACTATACTCTAGCACTTGACTCGGCCCACCGGTCTCACATGGTACATATGTCACTTCTCAGTTGCCCCATCAAGTACCTAACAATAATATTTTCTCGGCCCATCTCGGCTGGCCCAACTCAAACCCAATATTGTCACCCTTAGTTGCCCGGTCACAGTCGGGTTAAGTCATGGCATGGTCTGGTCTACCGACAGCCAATCTTATACCGACACTGCTGACTCATCTTGCCCAAAATTATCACATGTGACACCTCAGACTCCCTATACTGACATCGGATTTATACCCTTGTCCTCTTTGGACATAGGTTCTTTATTTTACATCTTTTTTGTTATATCTTTTCTTCTCCATTCTCCATTCCTTCGTTGCCTCGCAACTCCCATCTTATCCGTACCTCCTTTGTAGTCTACTATCAGCCGAAGTAACCTATACCAAAGTAGCACACCCTTGACCTTTTATAAAACGGTGACCAAAAACCATATTAAAATAACAACCCAGTTCCCCCTCTCTCTTACACTCAGAATCACTTAGAAACTCATAGAACCTCTCGTCGTCATAGTCTGTAGACTTCCCATCTTCATCTTCACCATTTTACTTTGTTTTATCATTACCCGCTTGTCATTCCCAACGTCATCAGTATCGTCAGCTTCCTTATTTCTCACCCATTATCATTGTATTAGATGGCGGCTTTATTCATTTTCTCTCACTACCACTTTTACTACGACTCTCAACACTGCTTACCCTTTTGTCACTTTTATGCTGACACCCCCTTCTGGTTAGGATTTATATTCCAAAGCCACCCTGAACGCACATTTACATCTGGAGCCCACTGTGAGGGTAATCAAGTGTCATTTTATTTTCTCTTTAAATTCTATTATGGCTAATATCTTCAAGAGCACCCTCCAAGAATTCTCTCAGCTCTAGTTTCCCTCTTTCATCTCCATCTTCAAACATCAACCTACCAACCTCCGCCATCGAATATTGACCCATATATTATGGTCTTCCATCATCTGAATTATCGTCAACCAAATTATTGTCATCATATCATCATCATATCGTCATCCAAATTATCGTCATCCACATATATCAAAACACCCAACCTACAAATTATTGAACTATCATCCTATGAACCATCATCATCCGCACACCTGACAATTGCACATACATATAACCCCACTCACTCTTGTCCCACACAATGTCTACCGTCACCACTTGTCATGCTGTCACCCGCCAAATGCCTGCTCATGGTCACTCAACCACTCCCACCTTCGACAGGAACCCGCTCACCTTACACCACTTCTTTGAAGAAGTAGAAATCCTCGCCACTGATGCTGGTCTTGACGATGCAGGATGCATCAAACACAGTCTTCCCTCAGTGACTACGAATTTTGGGCTTGTTTACCCTCCACCTCCACCACCAACTATGCTGCCTTCACGAAAGCAGTCCTCGTACTATATCCCAGCACCAAAGATGACCACTGCTACTCAATGATGGGCCTCAACAGACTCACACACACTCATGCCACCTATGGCATCCACAACTGTGCTGAACTTGGCAAATATTATCACAAATTCATCCGAATCACCAGTTTCCTACTTGATAAAGGAAGAATCTCTACCCACAAATGCAATGTCGCATATGAGAATGGCTTCCGCACCGACCTTAAATGAAACATCAAAACCCTCCTCCAGTATCAGCACCCAAACCATTTCCACAGTGACCCCTACGACTTTCAGGACCTTCATGACTGCGCCCACTTCCTTTTAGCCAGGACTGCCACAGGTCCATCCACAGCTACCTGCCTCTTGTCGACTCCACCTGCTGCTACCTGATATCTGACACCCATTGCCACCACCATCGGATACCCGTACCCCATCGTAACCTGTTATGAACCCGCTGTGGCCAAACCTGAACCCGTCGATCCTACAGTCTCTGATTTATTCCATCTCATTTCCAAGCAATTATCGGCCTTGACACTAGCCATCACCAATGACGACAGCAACTCGAAAACCCAAATACAAAGGAATGAACCAATCCCGCCTCAACGTCCTTGCGCCAACCTCATCTGCCTCTTTTGCGAAAACCCCCATCATCATATCCATGATTGTCTTGCCACTGAACAGTATATCATCAATGGTATGTGTTGCAAGAATAAATATGGACACATCGTCTTGCCCAATGGTATGTACATCCCCCGCAACATCGTCAGCAAAACCATGAAAGAACACATCGACTCTTGGCATATGCAAAACCTGAACAACCACATACCCACTATCCGGACACCAGTAGAACACTTCATTGCTCACCCGTCTTCCCCACCACAGATCCAAACCAACAACCACAAAACCGATGCCGAGATCCTGCACCTGACTGAATTGATTGACTGACTTAGGGCAAAAATCCGAAACTGCAGATCATCCCCCATCCTGGTACTAGTATTACATCAGAATGTCGTCCACAATGATGTCCCCCCCATCAACACTGAAGCCCTGCTCTCCCCTTCTATCGAGTCACCGACAAGCTTACAACTGGTACCATCCAGCAATGTTGACCCCCCACTCGATCCTCTTTTCGAACCTTTGTCTGTACCCACCAACTCTCAGTTTGTCAGTGCTCCCCTCATCTTCTCCCTTCGAATTATTACCCGTTTTGCCCCCACCGCTCATCATCCACAAACTCAAACCGCTGCCATTGATCCCAGCACACTTCATTGAGTCACCCGCCTCACCTCTTTGCACCGTCCAACCATTGTCCACACTTGCCTCCATCCATGTGCCTCCTCCACTGCTCACAGCTGCCCACGTACCCACTATCACTGCTTCATCAACCGCCTATAATGGCACACTCAACCTTCCACCACCAACTAACGGCTTGCTGTCTCCTCAGGATTGTGTCGGTATTGGCACCTGCAAAGTCGCAGTCCTTCCTTTACAAATCGCTGCTGTTCCCCCACCATCTTGCAACTGTATTCTTGACACTGCTATTGTGATCATTGTCCTCCTCGTGAATGAAGCCCTCCAGTACCTCCACACTTCATTCAAAACTCTTTATAGGGGAAGGTATACCTGTTACGGATTGCTAGATCAGCGGGCTCCGGCAACAACCAACTAAACCAAGCCGAGCTCAGACCAGAGGAAACACAGGAGAGAAGGTGTATTCATGGTCTACTACTACTATACAGCAAGTAGCAATCTGGGGAGGGAGAGAGTCTAGGAAAGCGAACCGGGGAGAGGAAACCAGACTAAACATGAGGAAAGGGAAGGGAAAAAGAGGAACAGTTCGAAGATGAAGGTTTAAATACAAAGGAGTTAGGGAATTGCCATGAAAGACAGACTACCGGGTCTGTATGTACAAACCGAGAGAGATGCAAGAACAATAAGGCTGTCCTGCAGATACAGCATTCCCACCAGTGTTTCAAGTAGTGATTGCAAGGACATGGTTCGGAGCAATCAAGGGTCCGGACCCTGCACCTCATGGTTGCCTCATGGTAAGGAGGTGAAATGATCCATGAGTGGATGCGTCAGCGGGCACATGGTAAACATGAGGCAGCCATGTGGATGCCATGCGGCTGAGTTCCTAGTTTGATAATGATGAGATTGGTTCGTCTTCCTGATGGTTTGCATTGGCAGTGGATGCTTGGCCAATAGCAGCATACGACTATGAGTATGTGTATGTGGGATCGGGATGGAAAGGTGAACGTGATGCTTCATCATTGGAGGCAGGGGAGAAGGCGAATCACTGAATGGGAAGAACCATGATGGGGGCAATGCAATGAACACTGGTAATCATACACCAGCAACTGTGGTTCCTGCAGTACGATAAACAAGGGTGCTTCATATAACCCTTCTTGGCTGCAGGGTACTGGATGACTGGGATGTCAACTAGGTATGGATATTCCCAACCAGTGGACTGGTACATGAAGGTGATGAAACATGTCGGAATGCAAGTCTTTGTGGAGCATCAAGGGGACTTGTCGTATATGCGAGTTCAGGTTGTTAGTTGAGCACCGGTGGTCAGCTGATGAGAAGAAAGGTGAATGAATGTGGAGGTGACATGTGAAGAAGAACAAGATGTTAGGTCAAAGGAGTCATCAGTTGTTGGCAACTATGACAGATCCAATGTCTGGGTCATTGTGGGGAGGTTGTGTTATCTGAATATAGGTTGCATAGATATAGATGCCCACAAGGGTGGAGATGCCAATAGAACATATGACAATCGTGGTGATGAACTGGGCGTCAAAGGTAACCATGAGGTTCGGGATGACGTGTCAGTCTTCTTCAAAATAGGAAAGTCAATCAATCATCAGGCACAAGGCTATTCATTCATCTGTGACAGGCACAAGGAACTGTGTAGGTGAATTATGAAAGAACAATAACAATGTCATAAGCATATGGGTGTGGACATACGATCGGTCAGCGGAGAACCAGGGTATTCCAATTGCTGGGTATGATCGGTGGTTGGGTCATGGAGTATTCTTGTCTCCAGGTATGCACACTGGTCATGGGTTGTGACAAGAACGGAATGGTCAGGTTCGGATTGTATCGTCTTTAGGTTCTAGGGCACAGCACAGGTATGGGCATTTACGTATGGAACAAAATATCCATATTGTTGGAATAACTTGGACTTTTGGTGGGTAATGGGTCTTGAAAATTCTTGGCAAACCTATGTCCACCATTCCCATCATTATCCACACTGCATACAAGATAAAACCCATAAAATATCATCAATAAACTCAAATGAGAAATTCACCCCCTGCTCAGTCCGCATTTTTGTGTACATTATACCCGGGGGTTTATACCCGTTGTACCCGTTGCATTGTGTGCACAATAGTGCCTTTCATATTGCACAATTATATCCAACACTTTGTAGCCATCTTATTTAACATAAAACGGACATTTTCTCCCTTTACTGTGAATCGAACACATGTAAATTGAACCTATAAACTTCAAAACAAATTGCAGAATCAAAAACCCGTGGGTTACCCGTGTTGTGCCCTATTAGGTTCCTTCAGCTCCTGGTTGTGCATGAATGATTATGCATCTTCAAGTCATCCAATGAGAATGTGGGGTCAACCTGAGAGTTTGGTAACAAGGTATCATCCAATCAGAGTGTGGGACTTGGCACATCTTTGTGGGAATGTATGGGTGTCACATGCTGTCAAAGCAAAGGACAGGGTCAAAAAGGTGAAAATCGTAACAATACCCCCTCATTGCCCTCATTGCCCATTTTCACCTTTTCTGCCCTCGCTCAACCCTCTCAATCGGTCTCACCCACACCTGCATTTGGCCACCCACTCTTGACACCCCCTCACACAATGTCTGACGACAGACACCCACGTTTGCATCCACCCCCAGAACCTCCTCCTCGTTCACCAGACATTGTTTAAATTCCTTTCTCTTGACTATTTTCAGGTCCCTTACGTTTACCGCCTATAATATTGAACCTGACACCGACAAACCTGCCAAACCCGCCAAACACCCAATATTGAACCCAACAAATATTTGAGTATCTACTAGTCTCAAGTTTTATGTTTACCTCTCTCTATATAGACTGTATTCTTCTTTTCAGTTTCCTTGCCGACAGAGTCTTATGATGCCAACAAGTCCCATGCATATGGGAGCCGATCGGCTTTCCCTGACTGGGCAGAACCAGCTGATACACTGCTGCGGTATTTTCTTGATTTTCTCAAAGAGATTTTGAAACTTGAATTATGTTCATTAGACTGATTCTATTTACAAAAGTCCAGTATTATACATAGATAAAATAAAGAAAAGAAGAAAAAGAAACTCTATATATTTACCACTCCACCTGGTACTCCCGCTTCAGAACTCCAGCAGCGCCTTAGTCTGCTCTTGCTCGAGTTGGACCCACTGGAACTGCTGCCCAAACTCGATCAACTTCATATTGATCTCCACCCCCACCACTCCAAGCTCCTCCATCAACTCTCCTAGCTGCTCTGACGTGCCCTCCAAACTTCGCTCCAGCTCCTCAAACCACCCCGTCCCTGATACCACCTTTCGTTGTTTTGTTGGCCGCGCAACAATGACAGCCTCTGACCCCAAATCCGATGTGTCCTCCACCCGCCTCTTGCTTGTCAATGCTCTTCCCCCTTTTGGATGAATTGGCATCATCCTAAACTCCAGCAGTTTCCGTGTTGCCCCTCCTGCTCTCACCTTCCCCTTTTCGTTTGTCGGCTTCCACTTGCCACCACCCGTCCAATGCATTGCATTGGTGCACCACTTTTTCAGTCAATGGCACCGATTGCACAAGTACCCTGTGACTCCTCGACACACCTCTCCCGCCTTCATGCAATTCCCACACTGCTGTAAAGAGAAAGGCCGGGTTAGCTGACCTATATGATGATAGAAAGGAGGTTAGTTGTACTTACCGTGAAACCTGCTACCTCCTCAATAGCCACTTCTTCATCCACCTCTGCGTCACCTTGTTCTAACCCCTCACCCACGACCTCCTCAAAAGTCACATGTTCATACCCACCAGCTGCTGTCCCTGTGCTCAACGCCCTCACCCCACCTGTTGCATCAGCCGTTGCACCCACATTCCTGCCACCCACTGTCCCCACACTCAAACTCCGCAATCCACCCGCTACAGCTGCCACGTCGACTGCATCCATCCACCTTTGCCATTCCTCCATAGCCTTTTGACAGTATCCCACTACCTCTTTATCTCTCCTCTGCAATCTGCTGTGTGTTCTTGCAATGCCCTCCCACAATGATTCTTGCACCTGCTGTTTCCTTTCCCTTTCCTCTCGTCATCTTGTCTCTGTTTCCTCCTCGTGTCATTTGTCAGCCTCCAGTCTTGCAAGTTCTGCTGCAATCTGATCCCACTCCCGTACTGCTGCCGCCTCTCTCCTGCTCAACTCCTTTAGCCATTGTCTCTAGTGTTGCCACAGCTAAGCTAGCTGCGGGCTGGCCAAGTTAGCTTCAGCTAAGGCTAAGCTAATTTCTTAATTTTCCTTAGTCAGAGCCGCTAGTCATGCATAACTGGCTATGGTCAGCTACATCCAACCATAGCTGGGATATATAGAGTATACTACTAGAGTACAATGTATAATATACTATTATTACTTTAATATTACTAAGTAAATACTATTAATATTTTTGAAGGGATCAACGGGGGATTTTGAGCCCCTTATATAGGGATTCAAAGGGTGCACGGACCATGTGACTTGTTTGGTCACTTGGTCACACTTCAACAAACGCGGTCACGCGTCTCTGAACACGTCATGACTGACCAACAACCCAACCAACACCAACAACACCAACAAGGAGGACGACAAGGAGGATGATAATGATGGGCGGTGAGACCCTCAGTGGATGACACAAGGACGGTGGATGAGGATGGCCACCACCACCACCACCACCGCCATGGCAATGACAAGGACAAGGACGAGGATGCCGAAGACAAGGACGACAAGGCCAGGGACAAGGATGAGGATGAGGACAATGAAGACCAGGACAACAAGGCCAGGGACAAGGACAACAAGGATGGGGACAAGGACAATGGGGACAATGACGACAATGACGAGAACAAGGACAGGGACAACAAGGACAACAGCGAGGATGATGGCGAGGATGCTGGCAGGGACGAGGATGACGAGGACGACGGGACGTGGATAGGCAAGGCCGTGGCCACCACCATCCTGTCCCCCCCCTCCCACTGTCTCGCCCCCTCTCCCCCTCTCTCACTCTCCCACTCCCACTCTCCCCCTTCCCCTTCCCCCTCCCTCTCCACCTCCCCCCTACCCCCTCCCCCTCCTCCCCCCTCCCTCTCCTCCTCCCCCCCTCTCCCCTCCCCCCTTCTCCCACTCTCCTCCTCCACTCTCCCCTCCCTCCCCCTTCTCCCACTCTCCTCCTGCTCCCATCTCTCTCCCCCCTTTGACAGTAATTATATTAATTAATTAAATTACTTAAATTAATTGAATTTTGTCTTATTATGTATGCATCTAAGTAAATGGCAAAAACAAAATACCTGAGTACTTGGGCACACTTACCTGTGGAAAGGTGTAATTAGCTGCAGCTTAGCTGCCAGCTACAGCTAAGGTTTTGAGGTAGCTGTAGCTGGTAGCTGGTCATTAGCCTTTAGCTTAGCTGGATCCCAGCTAAGCTAAATTCAGCTAAGCTAACAACTACTAGATGACCGTTAGCCTTAGCTGTGGCAACACTAGTTGTCTCTCCTGCTCAACTCCTCCAGCCATTGTCTCTCCGCTTCCTCGCGTTGTTGCTCTTCCTCTTCCTCGCACCGCTGTCTTTCCTCCTCCTTGCACTGTCACCTGTCCTCTTCCTCTCACTGCCGCTTCCTCCCATTCTTTCGCCCCCTCCTCCTCCATTTGCACCAACTCCGTCACGATGTTCAACCATTCCTCCATCTCCTCTGCATAGTCCTGCCAGCCTTTCCAAAGTGGTGGCTCCACGGTTTCGATCCCTGACATTTGGAGCTCTGCGATGAGCCCGTTATACACACACTAAAATGAATGAGTCATTAAATGATCAGAAGAAACGTGACAAGTAAAGCTTACCAGCACCTTTTTGTGGCCGATGATCCACTTCCTTACCGCTGCCTCTTGCCCCTCACCTGTTGTCACCAATGCGTCTCGATGGAACTCCACCACAGCCTCAATGGCCTCCTCATAATCTTGGCGCTGATCTGCATTGGGTGCAGCAATGAAAGTGTCGTTGTAGAGGTCTGATGATGCTCTGAGTACGTATCATCAATATATCACAGATACTCATGAACCCAACATGTCCCACTTCCTCGTACTCAAAACCGACATAACCTGACATCACCTGCTGTACCCGATGTATACTGTCTACCGATGGCTGATCTTATACCGACACCGCTGACTCATCTCACCCAAAACAATCACACATGATACCTCGGACTCCCTATACTGACATTGGATTTATACCCTTGTCCTCTTTGGACATAGGTTCTTTATTTTACACTTTTTTGTTATATCTTTTCTTCTCCATTCTCCATTCCTTCGTTGCCTCAACTCCCATCTTATCCGTACCTCCTTTGTAGTCTACTATCAGCCGAAGTAACCTATAACAAAGTAGCACACCCTTGACCTTTTATAAAACGGTGACCAAAAACCATATTAAAATAACAACCCAGTTCCCCCTCTCTCTTACACTCAGAATCACTTAGAAACTCATAGAACCTCTCATCGTCATAGTCCGTAGACTTCCCATCTTCATCTTCACCATTTTACTTTGTTTTATCATTACCCGCTCATCGTACCCGAACCCACCATACCCAACATCATCAGTATCATCGGCTTCCTTATTTTTCACCCGTTATTGTTGTATTAGATGGTGGCTTTATTCATTTTCTCTCACTACCACTTTTACTACGACTTTCAACACTGATTACCCTTTTGTCACTTTTACACTGACACCCTCTTCTGGTTAGGATTTATATTCCGAAGCCACCCCAAACATGCATTTACATCGAACGAATAATTTCAGTTCACAGAGAAACAACCTCAGGGACAACTATACATTCTCTAGCATCTCTAACCAAACCATCGATGAGGGACCATCAGGAAGAGAGATTGGAGAGCTTTAAAGAGATGTGGGGAGGTAATGGCAAAGAATAGCAAAGATGATCTAAGAATCTAGAAGAGGACAAATTACAGCCGTTTTCATAAATGATGGCAGTTGTCACGGAATTTTGATCAATAAGGAAATGAGGACTTAGTCAGATTTCATCCATGTTGTATCACTATGTATCGTAAAATCAGCCACAATGTCAAGGTGGCGGCTATCCACCTCTACGAATGTCAGCTTCTTGAGGTAGAAGACATCCTTCAGTGCCGTGGATTCTCCAAGAGAACATGGTACCGTATTCTTAAACTCTAGTGTACCACGGGAGATGTTGTCCCCCCATCCCAGAGTCTCCGTGGCTGCCTCCACACACTCAACTTCAATGACGTTCAGTATCTCTTGCATCTCATTCAACAGAATCCTGATTACTTTCTGGATGAATTACTTCATCTTTTGAAAACCAATGGTTTCATCTCCATCAATTTCCTCACTATCCACCATGAACTATCCCACCTCAATGTCAGCTGCAAGAAACTTGCTCGGATTGCTCATGAGTGCAACGAATGTCAATGTGCTATGTTTGTTGCACATATAGCACAATACTCACCAGAGGAAATTGGGTTCATTGATGAGGCTTCAAAGGATGAACGCTCACTCGGTAGGCGCTATGGGAGATTGAGGAAGGGCACTTGGGCTTGCAAGCAACAACCTTTTGTGCATGGCAGGCATCCCTCAATGGTCGGCCTCCTCTCCCTTGATGGATTCGTTTGTCGGACATCTGTTGAAGGTTCCTTGACAACGGCATCATTTTTGGAATGGATGGAACACACAGTGGTATGTGCTACATCATAGTACACCCACCAGTATGCTGATCCTTAGTAGATGCCTCACTGCTCTCCCCATCCTGGCCCCCTTAGCATTTTGATCCTTGACAATGCAAGGATTCATCACAGCAATGGGCTTCATGAGCTTGCCAACCAGTTCGGCATTTGCATTGAGTTTCTCTTTCCCTACTCACCCGATCTCAATCTGATTGAAGAAGCCTTCTCAAAAATCAAGCACTTTTTACCTCACCATCATGAATACTATGGCACAACACAGGGAGATGGGATACTGTTCGATATGCTCGAGGTTCTTGATATTGTGACAGGTGATGATGCAGTAGGTTATTTTGTGCATGCTGGCTACTTTTAGTTATATTTCTTTTGTATCTCACTTTCTTGATTTCTGTTTTGTAATATGTGCAGAGGTCTGCACCTAATGAGTTTCGCTGGGGAGTTAATGCAAGTGTTCATTGTGTCCTGGGTAATCTGTTACAATCTGACCAATCTATCTTATTTTCAAAGCATGAATGTAAAAACCATCATCCAGTTGTGAGAGCTCCACTTGTAGTGCAAAACTGCCTTCTTGCTGCAAGAGCTGAGAATGCTAATTCTATCCAAGAATGGGTTGATGCCTTTGTAGTTACCCTTGCTTCAAAGTGCCAGGTTTGCAACAGCTTATTACCTAGAAGTTTTGTTTTCAATCACACTCCTACTTTACTTCCTTTTGATGTATCTGCCAAATCCCTTGCAATAAGTCAGACATTAATAGTGCCAGTTAATGGCTCACATAGCAACTTAGAGCTATAATATACTATTCAAATGAACATTTTACAGCCCGCATCATTACTCCTGCATGTTTGGTTTGGTTTCATGATGGCATTGACACTGGTGCTTCTATGGAATGTGAAGGAAACATCACCTCAATTGATGATCTCTATGTTTGTAGAACTAGACAAGCAACAGCTGTTATCTATACTATTACTTAGGCTTAAAACACGGACTCGGACCTGCCATGCATGTAATGCAGTGGCCCTCTCACTCAAGTCAACTGAGTGGACAAACCTTGATGATGTAACACAGGGTAAACAAAACAAAACTCGGCAATTGCCACAACAATAGAGTGAAGGCCCAAAGAATTTTGGTGTGCTCAGTTTATAAAGACTGAATCCTCAATACTTCATACTTGGAACCTGGATGAAATGGGCGATGTTCTAGATGTTGGAGATTTGGGACCGGAGGATGGAGAGGATTTTGATGTGAAGGACCTGTATGGATGAGGGGTATGCACTGCTGTGATCTTGTTGCGTTCACAGTGTCTGTTCACTTCATAAATCAGAAATCTTACATACAGTATGCAATCTTCTATCATAAATGGCTCATGTTCCAAGTCATTGTCAGTATATCCAACCTCACCCCATCCAGTTTTCATCTTGGCAGTGATTATAACAGATCCTACTCTGGTGCCACATTGTATGCCTACCACCCATCTACCTGATCCTTGCCTGCCCATACCAGTGTGCCGCACTGCTGACACTGCACTATTTTGCACATGGGAATTTGTTGTAAAATCTTTGGTAGCTTGTTATAATTTTGCAACCAATTTTGTGGTTGTAAAATTCAATCCAAATATATCCTTTTGTCACTTGTTTTTCATTTTGCACCCTTCAAAATGAAAACAATGGAACAAAAGGATATATTTGGATTAGATTTTGCAACCACAAAATTGGTTGCAAAATTATAACAAGCTGCCAATAATTTTACAATGATTTTCCCATGTGCAAAATAGTGCAGTGTCAGTGTTTAGATGGGTCATCTGACCTTGCAATGATTCTGCACTTTTGCTGATGACATACCTCTCCTCGGTTTCCTCATGACGGGGCTTAACCACTTTGTATATAAAGAACCCGAAAGCTCCTGGTACTATGCAGTATTATGACTTTATCTCCAAACAATGCATTTCTCAAAGACATATTCCAAGCTTTTACTTACGCTTCCGACAGACCTCACTTAACACGCCATTCCATACGGATAACATTCGTGTAATTGACTACCTACTATCTTGTTAGCTCAAGAAGCTGATAAACCAAGCCGTCGGTGAATTATCATCGTTGGAACTCACTTCGGAAGACTCGGGAATACTCTCAGAGAGGGAAGTCAATACATCTCTTCAGGGCATTCAGCAAGATATTACCAACTCACTTGGGATGCCTGAAAATGAGATTGCCCACTTGGGGATAGCTGAATCAGGCTGAGATGTATCCTGGGCCAACTGGGATGGTCTAGGCTAATCTTCTCAGGATATATCCTGGCCCAACTGAGATGGTTCAGGCTGATGTTTCCAGGATATATCCTAGCCCAACTGAGATGGTCCAGGCTGGTGCTGCCAGGATATATCATGTTCCAACTGACATGGTCCAAGCTGATGTTCCCAGGATATATCCTGTTCCAACTGACATGGTCCAGGCTGATGTTCCCAGGATATATCCTGTGCCAACTGACATGGTTCAGGCTGAATTTCCCAGGATATATCCTGGCCAAACTGGGATGGTCCAGGCTGATTTTCTCGGGACCCAACTGGAGTGGTCCAGGTTGATTTTCTCAGGATATATCCTGGCTCAACTGACATGGTTCAGGCTGACTTTCTCAGGATATATCCTGACCCAACTGGGATGGTCCAGGCTGATGCTATCAGGATATATCCTGGCCCACCTGAGATGGTTCAGGCTGATGTTCTCAGGATATATCCTGACCCAACTGACATGGTCTAGGCTGATTTTCTCAGGATATATCCTGGCCCAATTGACATGGTCTAGGCTGATTTCCTGGGATATATCATGGGCCAACTGGGATGGTCTAGGCTGATGCTATCAGGATATATCCTGGGACAACTGGGATGGTTCAGGCTGATATTCTTGGGATATATCCTGGGCTAAATGGGCTGGTCCAGGCTTATTGTGTTGGAATATATCCCACCTCAGCTGGAATGGTTTAGCCCAGTGCTATCAGGATATATCTGGCTCAACAATTCAGACTGGTTGTACATCTCAACCTGAGTGTCAAGTTAAGACCAACAATACATCTTGTTTCCTACTACAGATCATCTCCCAAATTTGAATGAAATAGGTTATGCACTCTTGGCTCTAACCTGTCCCAGGTCTGGGTCTGCTTGGGAGCATAGTTTCTCAATCCCTGGTTGTGTAGTGACTCATCACCATCCATTTCTTCCTCCATTGCCCAACTTTCCCACTTCTCCTTGTAGAATTTAACATAATTAATTGTCCATTTCACTTCATGGTGAAGTTGAATAACCTCTTCATTTCACTGATGAAATCTTGTACTGCTTCATAACCAATTGACCTGTAAACTAGAGACACTATTATTTATCAACTGAGTTGAACAACCAGATATGCATCCACAGCCTTTCCTGTATTCACTTGATTCATCACCATCCTGATCTCCAATTCTCCAGAACCATAGCAGCTGATAGGATTTTTTCCCAATTTTGTTTGCCTCAGTAATATCTGCAGGCATCTGAAGGTCAATTTTAGTAATAGGATGTTGAGTTAGTGTAGCCCAGTCACTGCCTTGCTTCATGAGCATAATTGTAGCTGGCAACAATTGTTAAAATTTTGCCATTCAGTATGTGAATCTGACTCCACACCCTTGTGGATTGTTTAGTGCTTTTTGATTTATGAAAGTAATCCAGACCTTTTTACACATAATGAGAGATTTTCTACCCAAAGCCACCTTCAACTGCTCCAATGCATCATTCATCTGTTCAATTCATAACTGAGCCTCCTGCTTCCTCAAGTAATCCAGTCCTCACCAATGTTGACACTCTGCAGTAAGATTTGATGGAAGAAGTACTGTACCAATTCGGTCAGTTCACCTGTCACGCGTCACACACAGGTCTGACCCGGTGAAATGTCACGCTGGTAACGCGTCACCCTAAGGGAACGATGAATTGATAAGATCATTCCTATATTAAGTAATTATACCTATATATGGAAATAGTGCTATGTTTTTTACTTTTAATTTTAATTCACCATGTGGACTCTATAAATATATAAATATCAATGTTTGGGAACAATTAAAAAGTGTATATGAGTGTTAACTGGTGTGCTAAGAGACTGAGAGTGGTCCTTGGCTAGATGCTTGCCCAGTAACAACAAAAGAATTCACCGAAGTCACGCGTCACCCACATAAATGGTGAATTGGCCAATTCACCGGCTGTGTCATGCGTCACATGGCCTGGTGAATTGACCGAATTGGTACAGTATAACCTTTTCAGCTGTATTTGACTTCATCATCATCTGAAAGATCCTTTTCTTCATCTTCACCCTCAGACATATCCATCTTCATGAGATCTGCCCTCTCTATTTTATTCAGGATAGTGACAGCAGATAGCTTTTTGTCAAAGCTGATAATATGAGCTTGGAGTCTCTGTTATTTCTTGAGAAGGTTCTCTTATTATTAGCCAATGATGGTCTGCACAGAGTTCATATGTACTGACAAAGAGTAATTCTATGTTAGAATGAGTGAGAAATGACTTAAGCTTCAGTAATTCAATAAATATGTTCTGTACCCCCTCTAAATTCAACTGTATTGACAAAATATTAGAATACCTCACCTTATCACCAGACTTGTTTTCTATTCCACCTGCACACCTGCAAGACTGTATGCTAGATTGACAAATCAACATAATGAATTGCAGCAACATTAACTGAAGTTTACCATGAGTTTCAGCAACATCATACACTTTTAACATGTCCCCATGTTCATTCATGGCCAGTTTTTCCAACTGTGTCTATTCTGCAATCCACTCATCACTAAGTCTGTCAGTCAACTCATCCAAGGCAACCTTCATCTCCTCTCCTTCAAGTACGGCTTTGTTCCATTTTTTAGTAATAGATTGAGCTTATTAAAATCACACCTGACTTGATTAGTTTCTTTCAATTGGAATCATTCATATAATTATCTAGAACCTCCTGATGATGAGCATGGGATATTGTACTTGTTGAACTCACTGCTTTGTTCAAATTTGCCCAGAGTGTTTTCAGAATCTCCCTATAAATCTGTCCAGCTCCCTGAATACAGTTGAGAGAGCACAGAGGAAAACATAACAATCCCCTCAAAAGCAGTCAGTTGAAGGATAAATGCTTGACATTTTTTTACTTACTGTGTATGATGTTGGTATTTTGTTCTTCATTTGCCAGTCATATTTTCCATGGCATTTGGGGCAAATAAAAAAGGTATCCTTCTTCAAAAGAAATCCTGGACCCCAAGGCCATAAGCACAGCAAATGACTTCACCACCATTCCCACAAGAGCAACACACTGGTGAAGGATTTTTCATTAGCATAGGGAAGCAACAACAATGAGGGCCTACAATACTAGATGGCTCCTCATCTTTCATAAGCTCTAGTTGGAAGGGCTGCAGATTGACTATCTGGGTACAGCTCCATCCATGGATTTAAATGTCCATATCAAGATCCAAATCTTTTGCAAGTTGAGACTGAGGTGCTGGGGCCCACCAGCCTTTTTGCTGGCAGTAGTGATGATTGGCATAGTAGTAGTAGACAGAATGAAGTTCAAGAACTTTTGAATGTCATAGGAAGTCTCAACTCCAAAACAATAAACACTTTCTCATTCAACTTGCTCTGCCAACCTATTAATAACTTGCCTCCACCATAACACAAAACCAAGAGCTCCAGATTCCTGTAAGTTTTACCATTTTTTTTCCTATTTTTCTTGTACTTATAGCTGTTTTCAAAATTCTTGAGACTTCTTGCAGATTTTGAACAGTTTAGGCTTAAAAAAATCTCAGATATGTATTTCAAGAACTACAGACAAGAAATGGGTGATTATATAGGCAAATATTATCTACTTTACAAGAACTATTCACCTGTGCTGTAATATACAAAAGATATATTTTGTGTGACATGTTATAGGCCAAATAAATGAATCTACTACTCAGACTTGTATCAGGTATAGCTCACTGAATACGGCTCCAATTCACAAGGTCTAAGAGAGTGAAATGTTCTATTTATCAAGGAGAATAAGCTCATGTACTGTGATTTTGGCTACATCCTGATTTTGCTGGTATAACAATAACCTTTCTCAATTTCAAACAAATCATGGATTTCTACTCCAAGAAAAAGTAGCATAAAAATTCGAGGACATTTGTGAAATGGAAAATCCAGCTGCTGACACTACAGCGATCAATCCGGCTAGTCCGGCGATCGCTTTTGCTTTGAGGCAGAGCTTAAACAACACTGAGTGGGTCAGCCTCAACGCAATGCTAAGTCGTCCAACATTGCCATTGTCATGACCCTAAATGACTTTAGGTGTAATGTCATGGTTTCATTAGTAGAGCACAGAGATAACCACTCATACCTAGTATACATAAGCACACCCCACATTCATTAACATTTATTCCATATTTTTCTATAACACGTATGCAAGTGAATAGGCATAGTAAAGTATACCCTTACTGCCTAGCATTAGCTTTGGATTTTTTTTATAGTGTTCCTACTTAGGCCCAGGCTTAACCACTTGGTGCTGGCATTTATAGACACTATCCACACTCATTTACATTTATTTCCTATTTTTCTATGATCTGTGTGCAAGGGAACAGGCATAACAAGGATATGTTGTGCACTATTATTGTTGGAAGGAAGATGACAAATCATGTTGGACTTTGTTGATTGTTGTTAGTCTTGTTGCCACTCAGCAGACCAAACAGATAAGGGGAGAAGAGATAAGATAGAGAGAGGGATAAGATAAGATAAGGAATTGGAATAGAAGACCAATTGTTTTGTACCTACATCCTAAATGGGGATAACATAGCAGGGTTATTTGAAATTGCAGCAGATCTGATGCTGATCTGTCCTAATGGAGTTAACACAGCCTTGGAGCACTCCCTCCATTGTTCCTCCTTACTCGGCCCCCATTGTTGTCTAGTCCCCATTGTTCTCAGTCCCCCATTGTTCTCAAACAGTATATATAGAGCCCCAAATTGCCCAGTAGTCAGTAACACTTCTCTCCCCCCAATTTATACCTTCCCCTTAGTGTTCACCCTTCAGTTTTATAGTTAGTGTTATTAAGTTAGTGCTAGCAGTACTCAGTTATAGTAGCTAGTATCCTTATAACAGTTCACTATCAGTTTATCTTTCTTGCTTGTTGAGTCAGTGGGTCTATCTTTGACCACTCAATAGTTGCATATCAGTCTGTCAGTTTGCTGTGCTTAGTCAGCTATTTGGTTAGCTTGTATTAGTCAGCACCCATATTTGGTAGTTCATATTTGTCTATCATCATTCTTGCTTGTTGAGTCTGTGGATCTATCTTTGATCACTCAATAAGTGCATATCAGTTATCATTCTTGCTTGTTGAGTCTGTGGATCTATCTTTGATCACTCAATAGGTGCATTCTTAGTCTGCCAGTCCATTTTTGTGCTTTGCTTAGTCAGCTATTCACTTAGCCTGCCTTAGTCAGCATCCATATTTAGTAGTATTAGGGTTAAGGTTACTTCTATTCAACAGAGTATTGAAAAGATATTAAAGTATATCCCTGAACTAGTAGCCAATGTGCGTTTGAAGCTTCGGACTAAGTAGATAATTCAATATCCAGAAGATACTCTTGTTGCTTAGCTTCCTTACCAGTTCATTCAAGTCTGTCAGTAGTCATTAGTATAGTCCATTATCATTGCTAGTCTGTCATCATTGCTAGTTCATCTATAGTGATTGCTTATCATTTACTGCCCATTGCTCATTGCTTGCTTGCTCATTGCCCATTGCTTGCTTGCTTACTCAAAGTCTCAGTCCCATCTAAGGAGAGACCTCACTGTTCACTGCTCATTGTTCACTGCTCCTTGATTGCTTGCTCACTGTCTATTGTGTGCTTGCTCACTTAAAGTCTCAGTCCTATATCAGGAGAGACTTCACTGTTCACTGTTCATTGCTCACTACTTGCTTGCTCATTTCTCACTACTTGCTTGCTCACTGCTCACTGCTTGCTTGCTCACTGTTCATTATAGCCTGCTCACTGTTCATTATAGCTTGCTCCCTGTTCATTTCAGCTTGCTCCCTGTTCATTGTTATTCTATCAATACTTGTATAAAGGTGTGTTGAACCTTGACAATAACCTTCACAAATTTAGTTTAGCCTCAGAACAACAAGGCCTCTGTTTGAAAAACATCAATTCCACAAGCCTTGGTGAAAACATTCATTCACACAACACCGTATGGCGCTGACTGACATTCTGCAAGCATTGCATGAAAAACCACTTCTCCACGACCTTCACCTCGAACAGCTCACCAGGTTTATCTGCCTCGCTGCCCACCTCAAGCGTGATATCCTTCTTCCCCAACCACTTGCACAGACAACTGATAGTGCACCTGATGTCCTCCCAGAGGCGGTCGTAATCTTTCTGAGCCTGGCCATTGGAATACCCCTTCTGGCTATGGAACCTCTGTGGGATCTACTCAAGGACGATGTGTGGGATTCACCACCAATTCGTGGTCTGGTCTTGGAGGAAGATGAGGACCTGTATTGCCTGTATGGATGGCAACTTGGGCTCAGTAAGTCACCTGAATACTCCTGCACCCATCCTCATCTCACTCACACCCTTCCTGTAGCTGCGCTTACTTTATATCTGCCCAGATGTGTACAAATCCGGGATGCTCACGAGAGATCCTGCTGAAGAAAGAACAACAGTGCCAAGTTGTCAGCTACACCATAGGAAGGGGTGTCTGTCCTGCATGGTCGATTCACCTGTTCTGCCCCAGTAAGTTCTGCCTCACTCTCTGTTTATACTTTTCCACCGCTAATTTGCATTCACAGCCTGTAACACAAATTACCACCACAACTATTCGGTTCATTAGGGCATGCGTACTTATTATGACAATGTCCCAGACAACATACAAGTCGGGGAACACCAGTTTGTGCAGAGGAAGCTAGTGGAGATGTGGGTCGGTCTGATGGTTCTTGACTGGTAAGTCGGCTTCAGTCAGCCTCTTCCCATCCTACTCACATTTCTTTCTGTAGGTTCTCTGCTACCAATGCTTCCCGACTGTACGACATGACTGTTACGATTTTTACCTCTTTGCCCCTGTCTTTTGCTTTGACAGCACGTGATACCACGAAGATGTGCCAGGTCCCACACTCTGATTGGATGATACCTTGTTACCGAACTCTCGGGTTGACCCCATGTTCTCATTGGATGACTTGACGGTGCATAACCATTCATGCACAACCAGGAGCTGAAGGAACCTAAAGACAATACAATCCGAACTTGACCATTCCATTCTTGTCACAACCCATGACCAGTGTGCATACCCAGAGACAAGAATACTCCATGACCCAACTACCGATCATACCCAGCAATCGGAATACTCTGGTTCTCCACCGACCGATCATATGTCCACACCGATCTGCTTATGACATTGTCATTGTTCTTTCACAATTAACCTACATGGTTCCTTGTGCCTGTCACAGACGAATGAATAGCGTTGTGCCTGATGACCGATCAACTTTCCTATTTTGAAGAAGACCGACACGTCATCCCGATCCTCATGGTTACCTTTGACGCCCAGCTCATCGCCACGATTGTGATATGTTCTATTGGCATTTCTGCCCTTGTGGGCGTCTACATCTATGCAACCTATATTCGGATAATGCAACCTCCCCGCAATGACTCAGATATCGGATCCGTGATAGTTGCTGACAACCGATGACTCCTTTGACCTATCTTGGCCAAACATCTTGTTCTTCTTCACATGTCACCTCCACATTCATTCACCTTTCTTCTCATCAGCTGACCACCGGTGCTCAACTAACAACCTGAACTCGCATATACGACAAGTCCCCTTGATGCTCCACAAAGACTTGCATTCCGACATGTTTCATCACCTTCATGTACCAGTCCACTGGTTGGGAATATCCATACCTAGTTGACATCCCAGTCATCCAGTACCCTGCAGCCAAGAAGGGTTATATGAAGCACCCTTGTTTATCGTACTGCAGGAACCACAGTTGCTGGTGTATGATTACCAGTGTTCATTGCATTGCCCCCATCATGGTTCTTCCCATTCAGTGATTCGCCTTCTCCCCTGCCTCCAATGATGAAGCATCACGTTCACCTTTCCATCCCGATCCCGCATACACATACTCATAGTCGTATGCTGCTATTGGCCAAGCATCCACTGCCAATGCAAACCATCAGGAAGACGAACCAATCTCATCATTATCAAACTAGGAACTCAGCCACATGACATCCACATGGCCACCTCATGTTCACCATGTGCTCACTGACACATCCACTCATGGATTGTTTCACCTCCTTACCATGAGGCAACCATGAGGCGCAGGGTCTGGACCCTTGATTGCTCCGAACCATTTCCTTGCAATCACTACCTGAAACACTGATGGACATGCTGTATCTGCAGGACAGCCTTATTGTTCTTACATTTCTCTTGGTTTGTACATACAGACCCGGTAGTCTGTCTTTCATGGCATTTCCCTAACTCTTTTGTATTTAAACCTTCATCTTCGAACTGTTCCTCTTTTTCCCTTCCCTTTCCTCACGTTTAGTCTGGTTTCCACCCCCTGGTTCGCTTTCCTAGACTCCCTCTCTCCCCAGACTGCTACTTGCTGTATAGTAGTAGTAGACCATGAATACACCTTCTCTCCTGTGTTTCCTCTGGTCTGAGCTCAACTTGGTTTAGTTGGTTGTTGCTGGAGCCCACTGATCTAGCGATCCATAACAATGACCCTGGCTGAGAAGGCCGATCTCGAAAGTGCTGATTGGCAATTTGGCGGCAAGCTCACAACTGATCATGTCTGGGATGGATTCCTCATTCTCTCGTCCCTTGAAGACCACCTGCAACACCACTCTCAGCTACAGGTCCCCCACACCGGGTCCCAACATAATCGGTTCAACGATGCAATGGATGGCCGGAACGAGCGAATCGTGCTCAACGGCCAGTTTGAGGTGCCGCACTATTGTCACAAATGTCTGTGTGTGTTCAATGTGGATGATGGCACATATCGTGAGTGGAAAGCACACTACATTAACCATGCATCACTAATAGCATCGACAGGGAAGTGTCAACTGATTGTATGTGACGTCCTCAGCATGGGCCGTCCATGCTGTGCTGTGTTCCGCTGCGTTGAACCCCTTCAGAATAATCGCCATCAGTATTGCGCCACCCACTTCGCACAGCACAACATCTGTGCCGTACGTGATTGCAGCCTCCCTGTTGTTGTAGGGTCAAAGACCTGTGTGATGCCGTTGCATCGCAAGATGGAAAAGATCAATACAGAGCGTGGTAAGGTGGCATTCACGCTCAAGGAATGTTACCAGCATGCCCGAGTCTCCCATCCAAATGATTCCACAGCAAGCACTGGCACCCTGCCGGATGATCTTGAAGAGAATGTTGGGTGGTTTGAGGTTGAAGGCGAAGATGTTCATATGTTTGTTGCACCCAATCAGGGCTCTGTTGGTGTAGGCGATGCTGACAGTGAGGCTGTCCTGCCCTGTGAGTTGTCCAAGTCGGCACTTGGCAACCGCAAGATCAAAGCACAATTTGGCCGTCGACGAACTCACAATGAGCAGATGTTAGTGAGACCTTGTGGGATTGTATTCGCTCGTGCAACATTCTTTGGTGCCGAGGCGGTGTCCAATGTTCTTGTGAGTCTATTGATTAGTATCTAATTACTCTTTGGTTGAAGATGGGACAGGCGTTTGTTAAAAATGCCTTTTCCGTTCCAGGTGCACACAAGCTGGAGCACCTCATATACGACACAAACTGCGATGCCAAGCAGCAGGCTCGGTCAGACCTATATTTTGATGACATGGGGATGTGCGTCGATGTATTCCACTTCCTCAACAAGCACAAGGTCACGCACACATTCTGCCAGCAGAACTGCAACCCAGCCATGTATCTGGAGCTCATGAGTGATGATGGGAACTGGTTCTTCAACACCTCGATCGCAGAGCAGACAAATGTTTGGCTGGGGGGATATCATTCAATGTGCCAGGAGATGTTAGCAAGGAAATACGATTTTTCTTTGGATGAAATGATCCGCCATCGGAATGCACTCACAGTTGCTTCCTTAGCCGCTGCTGGCCATAACCCTCGCCATGCACTCTCTGATGTTTCTACGTAATGTGTACTCATTTATGCCAATGAAAACATTTTCCTGGCTCAGATACAAAACAAGTGCTAGGGTGTACAAAACAAGTAGGTAAAAATGAAAGGCGGTGGACTGAAGGACTGTGGACTATGAGGACATGGCAAAGATTGAATAGACAAAACGAGTGGCAGGAGAGGGTTGAGAAAAATACATGGATACTTGGATACTCTACTTCTTTTTCAGCGGAATGGATGCAGCAAATACAGACCATTTTCCTGCTGCCGTCCATCCAGCATCCAAGGCAGCCTGACGCTGGCTTGTCGTTACTTTTTTCCATCTTGCACGTTGGTCAAAGTATGTCGAGCCATGCCAGGGGCACTTGAAGACAGATTCAAACCAGTCTTGCATTGTCAATCCACGAAGTGAGGCTGCATCCATCTTTTGAAAGCCTTCAACCATGTCCACGGTGTACAATCCTGCTGGCCAAAGACCAGATGCCATGATTGGAGAAATCAGCGGTGTTGAGGAGAGTGGAGATGGTGTGAATGGCATTGACCTGGATGGTGTGACAGGAATCGACCCTGAGCTCGACACAAGGGAAGGTGTGGACGATCTGGAGGCTAAATCTGAGGATGGGATCACAAGGGGTGCGAGGTGTGGACACCGTGCATGATGAAACACATTGCCGGTGTCATTTGACTCTTCCTTGATCCTCTGCTTGGGCACCATGGTAATACTGACTACTTCGATCTCAGAGTCGCTGGAATCTTTACTGGAGATTGGAGATGCAAGCTGACATTGCTGCAAGGTCTGGCAAATCCCATCCCAAGCCCCACGCATGTTCTGATGGATGTGATTTCCCTTTTTGGTTAGTTGGAAGACGAGTTGATCCAAGTCAATGCAATCCTTGACTGGACGACGACATAGGAAGATTCGACAGTCAGCAGTGAGTGAGTGAATGTGCATGAGAGAGATCGACATCCAGAACCGTGTCTTGATGTCGTAGACATCCACAGCTGTGATATCTGAGCCCAGTAGCTGCATGAGGTCCAGATCATTTCCAAGCTTCCAAAGGGGCCAGTTGGGGATGTTCTGCACACAGTGTATGGCTGGACTCTCGCCATCCTTGTTGAAGAAGACAAGAACAAAGGTGTGTGACTGCATGCGTGGCGCATTTGGCCTCTTCTTGAGGCCCGACGTGTTGTCCTCATACTCACGGAACCATATGTCAGACATCTGCTTGGTGATGACTGGTTTGCGGCGGACAGCAGGGGCAGGCTGGGGATTGGTCGATGACAAGGCACTGAGGGCTGTGTTCTGCATGCTCACCCATGTTGTAGGCATTGGGGTGCTCATATTGGTCAATGACGAGGCACTTGCCCATGTTGTAGGCGTTGGAGGGCTCATCCACGATGGCTCCGAGGCAGCCCCGGGTGTGTCAGAGGAGGAAACAGAGGCAGTAGCAGTGGGCTCTAGAGGGACATTTGGGGATACAGATGTCTCCATGACTTGGCGAAGCTCTTTCTGGAATTGACGCTCGCTCTCCCCGTCTGATTCAATAGGTGCCTCCCAGGAAGAGGGCACTGACCACCGCAGCTGCTCCCAGTCAGACTCTGATTCGAAGAATGGTTTTAGTTGGGGATAGGTGGAAGGGACAGTGGGTGTAGTGATAGCAGGAGGCTGCGCCTGTAGCTTTGCTTGTTGTCGTGCTGAGAGACTGGATTGGTTGTGGCCAGGGCAGAGGCAGCCGCCATTGGAGATGCAGTCTTGTTTGCACATCTGGCGGTTGCACATCCGATGGCGGGCCTTGGGATGGATGCAGCGGTCACCAGCACCACGTGTGCTGGACAGTGCCGGTTGGCTCAGCAAGGGTGCAGTAAGGGAGGGGAGTGAGGCAGACGCAGAAAGTGGGAAGGCATAAAAGTATTTACATGAAGCGCACTTGGATGGGAAGTGAGCTAAAGCGGGACCCAAGTAGAATCCAACTTACACAAAGGTAGTGGTGGCCAGAGTTGGGTGCCTGTGTCCCTGGTTTTGCAAGTTTGACTGGGAGGAATGCCTGACATGTTGGGCACTTGTTCTCACCACTGATATCATGCAGCATGCCTTAGAGGGAGGGAGGTGATGCAAGAGGGGATGGGGTTGGATGCAAGAGGATAAGGCAATAAGGTTTATTATGCGCTACTACAATCATTTACAACTCCGGTGACATGCCACCACATCTGCCGCCGTAGTAATCGCCAGAGTTAGAGCCGGATTTTCCAATCCACGAATTTTCTGAAAAATTCACAGTACATAAGCCGATTCTCCTTGATAAATAGAACATTTCACTCTCTTAGACCTTGTGAATTGGAGCCATATTCAGTGAGCTATACCTGTTACAAGTTTGAGTAGTAGATTCATTTTATTTGGTCTATAACTTGGCAAACACAATATATTCTTTGTATATTGCAGTACAGATAGATAGCCCTTGTAAAGTAGATAATAATTGCCCATATAATCACCCATTTCCCTTCTGTAGTTCTTGAAATATATCTTCATATCTGAAAATTTTGTAAGTCCTCAATTGCCTAAACTCTTCAAAATCCGTGTCAAAATGGCTGTGACAACACTGGAACACAACACCCCGCAACAACACCTCCGTGAGTGTTTGGTCTCACATTCTACATTACTGACTACTCACACAGGTCCACTTGGTCCTGGTGCATGATGCCCAATGCCCAGCCAACAACAACAGCCCCACCACATCCAACCACGACGACCACGATGATCACGGCCCCACCAATGCCCAACGCCCAACAACGATGGCAGCCCCAACAACGCCCAAGTCACACCCAACAGGGCTGCCAACGCCAAATGACGATGACGACGGCCCCACCAACGCCCAGCAAGGCTCCCAATGCCCAATGAAGACAACGTGGCCCCACCAGTGCCCAACAGGGCCCCCATTGCCCAACGATGACGCCCAGCAGGGTCACCAACGCCCAACAGTGACGAAGATGGCCCTACCATGCCCAACAGGGCCGCCAATGACGATGGCCACCTCCCTCATGCCCAACTCCACACCAACTGGGCTGCCAACGACGAACGACGAAGGCAACAGCCCCACCATGCCCAATAGGGCCGCCAACAACAACAACAACCTCCCTCATGCTCAACCCCAACACCAACCGGGCCGCCAACGACGAACAACAACGGCGACGGCCCCACCATGCCCAACAGGGCCGCCAACGACGATGGCCATCTCCCTCATGCCCAACCCCACACCAACTGGGCCGCCAACGACGAATGACGAAGGCGACGGCCCCACCATGCCCAACAGGTCCGCCAACAACCAACAACGACGGCGACGGACCCACCATGCCCAACAGGGCCACCAACAACGACGGCCACCCTACTAACGCCCAACCCCACGCCGACAGGGCCACCAACAATGACAGCCGCCCCCCCAACACCCGACGCCGCATCCAACAAGGCCGTCAACGCCTGACAACGACAACGATGGCCCCATCACGCCCCACCGACGCCTACCACCGCACCCAATGGGGCAGTCAATGCCCGACGACGACGGCCTCACCAATGCAATATCCACACCCAGCAGAGCCCACCAACACCTCGTGAAACATGCCGCCACATGAATTGATGCGTGTGCCGGCTTTGCGAGGTATGTAGGGTATCTGACTGCGTGTGGGCCCCACTCACATCCAACTATTCGCAATCGTGATGGCACCACCAAATACCAAACACCCAGCCCAACAAAGATGGCTGACATCTCATGGTACAGTGGAGCTAATATATAATTTCTCAAGCTCGAAAACATGCCTCAAATTTGATTAGTTAGAATAAAACTATAACTACATTATGTATAGATACTATAGAACCATTGAAGTCACCCACCCTGGACCCATGCCCAAGGAATAGTGGAGAGGCCACCCTCCCCACTGGTGACAGTCAAGGCTATAATTGAATGCTCACAACCATCCAGAGGCTGCACCCAAACCAGGACTTCAGTGCCCTGGCATCAAGCAGAGAAATTCGGCTCTCTCTGCCGGGGTGAGTGGACTGGAAGTCGAAGAGCACTGGAGGCCAAACACGAAGGTTTCAGGGTTTTTAATTGAAACTGAACAATCACATGATCTTGAACATGTGATTTTTGACATGGCTAATTCCCAATCACATGACCGTAAACATGTGATTTTTGATGTGGGAATTAGCCATGTCACTTATGAGCTTACTCCAAGTCTGAGTTACTAAACTAGCAATCTTGCACAAACTCTGTTTCAACTTTCTGAAGGTCATTCAAGCCTATCTGATCCCTCTGATCTCTCTTACCCACCCTTACCCTCTAATCTACCACATACTGAACAATTGCCTGAGCTACTGAGGAAATTCAGACAATTCTCAAGGCCACTACAACAAATATGTTCTTACCACAAACTGCTAATATTGTTTTGGAAAAAGAATAGTGCAAAGGAGGACTTGTTAAAATTGTTCTACTTGTACTGGGATTGAAAGAATGGAGAATTCAAATTCATGGGAAGGCAGCACAGGAAAAATGGATAAAAGTTCAGCTAGAGGTAAAGTTAGTGTTTCAGAAAATTCTATCTGCTGAAAAATTGTAAGTCATTTTTGGTGGATATGGTCAATAAAAACACTAATATGAGAAATTAGAAAGGAGTCTAAGATGCATATGGATTAAGAAGAGGCAAATGAGGAGCGCTATCAAAAAAGAAATCTAGACGAGGCATATATATTTATTGCTATTTGCAGTTATTTTGGCACATGTGAATAATCACAAGATTTGGATGTTTTCAACATCAAAATTTAACTCCTTCAGTTTTCAGCAGAATCAGATGATTAGATTGGCTCACTTGTAGAGCAATAACAAACGCACAAAAATCCAAATGTTGAATATAATCATTTGTAAGCCAAACTGAGTATATATCAAACAAATTATTTCATTTATATTACTAGCAGCTAGGAATCAGAATGTACTGCAATTTTGCCTATCTAATCACCTGATCCTGCCCAAACCTGAAGGAGTTAAAATTGAAATGTTGAAAACATCATGAATTTGTGATTATATTACATATGCCAAAATAACTGCAAACAGCAATGATTTCTCTACAAATGACAAGCAAAAATAGGAGTTCTATCATTCTGTGAAGGTAATGAGAACAGCAACATGAAATATGGAACTTAGAAATTGTATGTTGAAGTATATGATACTTTGTGAAGAATACACAGTGAGATTATTATCTTTTTTGATGAATATAAATCTGTAAATAGCAGAAAATAAATAGTGAATGAATTACATAAACCAAAAGACAATCTTCACCAGAAATTTTGCATTTGTAGAGGTTAGCATCAGCCTAGAAAATAGTGGGTGCAGAAGATATGTTGATAACATCAGCCTGGACTATCCCAGTTGGGCTGGAATTTATCCTGGGAAATCAGCCTGGACTATATCAGTTGGGCCAGTATATATCCTGAGAAAATCAGCGTAGACCATCCCAGTTGGGTCAGGATATATCCTGAGAAAATCAGCCTGAACCATGTCAGTTGAGCCAGGATATATCTGAGAAAATCAGCCTACACCATTCCAGTTGGGTCAGGATATATCTTGGCAGCACCAGCCTAGTCTCAGTTGGCCCAGGATATATCCTGGAAACATCAGCCTGAACCATCCCAGTTTGGCCAGGATATATCCTGAGAAATTTAGCCTGAGCCATGTCAGTTGGCACAGGATATATCCTGGGAACATCAGCCTGGACCATGTCAGTTGGGCTAGGATATATCCTGGCAGCACCAGCCTGGACCATCTCAGTTGGGCTAGGATATATCCTGGAAACATCAGCCTGAACCATCTCAGTTGGGCCAGGATATATCCTGGGAACATCAGCCTGAACCATTCCAGTTGGCCCAGGATATATCCTGAGAAGATTAGCCTAGACCATCCCAGTTGGCCCAGGATATATCTCAGCCTGATTCAGCTATCCCCAAGTCAGTTGGGCAATCTCATTTTCAGGCATCCCAAGTGAGTTGGTCATATCTTGCTGAATCTGGTGATCTCTTGCAACACGGAATGTGGAGGATCAACAAGCACTCCCAAAGCTGGTTTACAAGTACAAAAGCTCATCAGGATACATAGAGAAATTGAGTTTCCCAGTGAAATATAGTGCACAGGGAGTAACATCTTTCGGGAACAGCCAACCTCCAGACAACCGGCTGGTGGGGAGTGCCATGACTTCTATTATGGCATTTTAGGAGATGTCGACCGCTTTTGTGCAACAGCCAGGTCATGGTGTCGTCTCTGCCAATATACACCTACCAGGCATGTTTGACTTTCACATATCCTTAACCTCAATATGTGAGGGATAAGAAATACGACCGCTTTCCTGGGGTAAGATTCGGTGCAAGGTTTGCCTGTATGCCAGTGACATGCCAAAAGAACCTCGCAATTCCATTCCTCACAATTTTCCGCTCCAGAAACAGACTGGAGGTATCTGAAATTGGGCTGGTATAATTCAAGAATTCATGGCTGGAGCATTCTTTGAACCACGGCTCGCGGCGGCAGAAGACATCTTCAATAGGTTCCCCATAGGTGGGTTGTGCAGTTTCCTCCTCAAGGTACTTCACAACCTCATCAAGCGCACGACTTATGTGGACCACGGGACCTCCTTTCTTCCTGTAGGCCTTGAGCAACTCTCGAGCATCGGAGGTCTTGATGATCCCACCTCCTAGACTGATAACGTGCCGAGCCGATCACTTGGTAAGTAGTTCTTCCAAAATGGCGGTTACAGCCGCACAAAAGGCAGATCATCCACTTCGGTGTATGAACTCCCGCACACAGATTTCGTGTTTCATCTCAAAGTATGTGTCGGCGTCAATACAGGGCCAAGAAAGGACTGATGCCACTATTTCACCCATGAACGTCTTGCCAGAACCCCGCATCCCGATAAGGAAGATGGACGCTGAAGGATCTGGGTCTGCAATACTACTTGCAAGCGGAGGGGTCTCATTCACCAAGTCTACACCTTCAGTTGCGAGGCCGATCTTCACCCAGCAGAGTGAGTGGTCAAGGACTGTGTAATGATTTTGCCACTAACCTTGTTTTCTAAATCATCCCACCGGTTTGGCCATGTCTTTGCAACGCACCTCTTCTCCTCTATGATTGTATCTTTAACCACTGTGCCCAATACGCTAAAAGCCATTGCAATATGATGATCATCATAGCAATGCACACTGGTTCCCTGGTTCAATTGTGCAACTGACTTCCTGTAGATCTTGAGGCCATCTTCCAATTCATTTGTTTCCACTCCAAACTTTGCTAGAGATCGAGTTCAGAAAGTACCTGGAGAGCCAAATGCACGAGTGCTTACCAAGTTCATCAATCATTGCCCTGATCCGGTTACATTCCTTCACACATTGATTGGCAATCCCCACAATCCTTGTCTTGCCGCTAGCAACAGCGGCGAGCACAGAGGCGGTCAAGAATGCGTCAGTCATCACTTCCATATCAATCTTTTCTATCCCTTCAACTGGCCCCCTTGCAGTCCTTTCACAGTTGTTTCAGTAGCAGTCTGCACCACCTCACACCCCATCTTTTCTAACATCTCTTTTGCGAATCCAGCATCGCCCTGCAGAGATGCTGAGCCGATATTCTGGATTGTACAAGAGGTACCCGTTATCGCTGCAATGGCCAAGGGGTACGTTGCGCTGCTCGCATCGGATTCTATACTGTATTTGGCTGGGTTCGTATAAATGCCTTTTGGAACTTCATACATGTCCAAGAGTTTGGCGGTGATCGGATCTGTTCTCCTCACAACTTCGATACCAAACACTTTCATCATGGCAACGGTCATGTCAATGTAAGGTTGCGAAATTACTTGTTCCACCGGTCAATTCGAGGGTCACTGGTTCTTCCACATATGGTGCACAGAGCAGGATGGAAGAGACATATTGGCTGGAAACACTAGCTGCTAGGTGAATTCTGGAGCCTTTCAATCCGTTGGGTGCGATGGTGAGAGGCAGGCAGCCCTGCGACTCAAGGTACTGGATTTTGCCACTGTTGGACAATAGGGCGTCGACCAGAGGCCCGATTGGTCGTTGCTTCATTCTTGCGTTGCCTGTGATTGTTGTGGTTTCGGACTCCACTGATTGCGCCAGAGTGCATACAGTTGTGAGGAATCGAGCAGCCATGCCAACATTACCGAGATATATTTCATTCCCTTTGGGAGGGACTGAGAGAATACTGCTGCCCCCTTGAACAACAAGCATCTCCCCGTTGTCTTCCCATACGAAGTTGGCACCCTGGAAAATAGACTTAGGATACACGATTCCCACGCGAACTTTGAGATTATGATACCTTGAGTTCCACAAGGGCTGTCATCATGACTTGTGTATCGTCAGATTGCAATAGGTTTTTGAGCCTGCAAGTGCCTTTTCCAAGAGCAGCTAAGACGAGCACACGATTTGATACACCCTTCGAACTGGGGGTGGCCATGTGCACAGGATTCTTACTTGGAAGACTGACAATTACTTTGACGGCATTTGAAAGGGTTTTGGCAATAATGTGGTCAGCGACAGCGGTAGCCTTTTGCTCGTAGGTCGCCCCGATTCTCGACAGAATCACTACTTTCTTCCCCCGACCACTGTTCTTTTTATCAATCTTCATGATATCTAACAGCCAGTCCACAGAGAGCACCTTTGCTGCAGGTATACCAGCTAGTGTTGGGGAAGTTCGGTTCGGTCCGGTTTTGGGCCTTTTTGCCCCAAACCGGAACCGAACCGTTCAGTTCCTGCTCCAAATTTCCAAACCGAAACCGAAACCGATGTAAACCGTTTACATCGGTTCGGTTTCGGTCCAGACGCGGTCTAGACCGCGAACCGTATGGGCTGGGGGCCCTCACTCCCATCTGACCTCGCAAGAGTGCCGCACACGTCAATCGACGTGGCCGGCCTCATTACGAGGTGGGATTGGGGGTTGGGTGGGCTGCCCAGCCCTGTCCTAGCGAAACACACGCGTTGAACGCGTGTGTTTGGCCTCGGCTGTTGTCATTTGGGTGTGGTGGTGGTGGTGGTGGTGGTGGTGCCCCGACGCGTCACACGCGTTGTTCGCGCGAAGGCGGGTTGGACCCGCGTTTGCCGTGTTGGCCGGTTTGGGTAGGCGCGTGGTGGTGATGGTGGTGGTGGTGGTATCCACCTCGCGAGACAGCCGCGCACGTCAATTGACGTGGCCGGCGTCTTCGCGAGGTGATAGTGGTGGTGGTGGTATCCACCTCGCGAGACAGCCGTGCACGTCAATTGACGTGGCCGGCGTCTTCGCGAGGTGGGATTGGGGGGCGGTTACTCCTGATGGCCAGATCTTCGCGAGGTCGGGAAACACACGCGTACAACGCGTGTGTTTCCCCTCAGTTGCGTGGGTGGTGGTGTTGCATGGTGGTGGTGGTGTGGTGCCGCGTTCCCTTATATACGAATAAAATCAATAAAAGAAAGAATATTAATAACTTACCACGAAGGAGCGGGGGTGGATGCACCACCCCCCACCGCTCGTTCCACCTCTCTGACTCCCACTCCACCCTGTTCACGCGTGCACACGCATCTTGGACGCGTTGTTGTTGGCGTCCGACGTGGCGGTCCTGGTGGTTGTGGCGGTCCTGGTGGTTGCGGCCGTCGTGGTGGCAATCGTCGTCGTCGTCGTGGTGGTGGTGGTGGTGGTGGTGGTGGTGATGGTGGTGGTGGTGCGTCAACCTATAATTTGTTAAAGTGTTAGTTAAGTTCGAATAAATAAAAATAAAAAACATACGAGGGCGGCAGGGAGTACCCCGCCGCCCGTTTTGTCGACCTCGGGTGCTCTACCGTCTTCGTTTCGCGTACGTTGGGGGCGTTGTTGGTGGTTGAAGGGACTTTGGGTGACTTTGGAAGTCAGCCAAGTGGCTGACTCGCGACCATCGGTTTGCGGTTCAAACTCAGTTTGAAACCGTTTCGGCCCGTGGCCAAATCTCTCAAACCGAGACCGAACGGTTCAGTCTCCGCTAGAAATTCCCAAACCGAAACCGAAACCGGCGGTTTCGGTTCGGTCTAAACCGGGTTTGGGTCGGTCTGAGACCGAACTTCCCCAACACTAATACCAGCGATCCGGCAGTCTCCAAGAGAGACAGGGAGATTGTATGCCTGCAAACACCTTGTGAGATGGCCCACGCCAGCCTGCCCAAGGATGCCCATCTGCCGCGACAACTCTGCCTCCAGCACCATCCCTATGCTCACGCATTTGCCATGGAGGATAGTGAGAGTTAACACGGATGGCGTGCCCAATTGAGTGGCCAAAATTGACAAGGTTACGCAGGCCCGTTTCGCGCTCGTCGATATATTCTGGCTGCCACAAAGGCGCCGATGAGGCTTTTTCCATGAGGAGTATCGATGGCTGTCTTTCCGCCCACACTGGAATCCACCATGGCAAGCAATGTGGTGGGGATCTAGATGACATGGACACCACGCATGCTGCGCTTTCCTTGAACTAAAACTCAAGACTTGGTGTGCAGTGTGCAATTGACGTACAAGGTTGTGGCAACGAAGCCGACAAGATCACCAATGACACCTCCAAGTGCAAGGATGACCGTGTCCTGCGTACATCTGCTCAGTAAGAGGAAGTCCTCGATCTCCGCTTTCCCTTCTTGACTTTTGGAGGTCTCCCCAGGCACGATGATGTGGTGAAGAAACTGGGGCGCACCCACGTCCCCTGCTAGTAGCCTCGCGCTGAACTCTGCCTCAAACGCCGCGAGATGGAATTGTGTGATGTTGGTATCAGTGATGAGGACATATGTGGAGGCGGGGAGTGTAGTTAGCATGGTATTGACGATATGCAGGATGAGATGGAAATCATGGAATCCGCAGTGGATGGATTCTCTGCCAAGGATGGATACTTTGAATTCTCCATCTTGTCACCACTGGTTTAGGTTTCCCAGATTTGGTAATTTATTATGTAAGCTCTATTGTGGGCAAAGGATCAATGATCAATATTATTTACAGCCGATTCAGAAATGGATGACAAAATCTTTTTTTTTTCTTTTTGTAACTTTTTTTTTTGAGACCGGCAACCATCAGGCCAGCTGTATTATCCATAACCGTCCATGTCATGTGACACCAAGAGAATTGCTGAAATCAGAAAGAAATTCAAGTTATAAATCAGCAATTCTCTTGGTGTCACATGACATGGACGGTTATGGATAATACAGCTGGCCCGGTGGTTGCCGGTCTCAAAAAAAAAAGTTACAAAAAAGAGAATTTTTGATTTGGTCATCCATTTCCGAATCGGCTGTAATCGGATTACCTTCTGGATACCAGCACTCTCTTGGCCATGGACCACATCTCTGAGATGGATCTCTGTTAGCCAATGATCATACCGATGAAGTCCTCCAAACTGACGCTATGTCAGAAAAACCGAAACTGCCTTATAAGGCAACGACTCTTGTAAGGCTGTGACAATGTCGTCACAAGATCCTTATAAGACCGGTCATTATCTTATCTAGTGTGATAACAACTACATAATAATAGTTATTAAATTAACTTAAATAACTTACAACTTACAACTTATAACTTACATCGCGCCTGTCCACATCAGGATCGCAACCACCACAACTTCGACTACGAGAGAAACGGCGAGAGGGACTGACACGCTTAGTGACGACAACAACGGAGACCAAGGCCGGGAGGGTGGTGCGCCCACCTACCAGCCCAGGCTCGTACCCAAACCCAGTCCCTTTAATTTGACGCCCCTCACGCCCAGATTATGACGACACATATTGACAAGCCAATGGCAAATGAGTGACACCGATAGCGACAGGCAAAGGCGAGTACAAGGATGGACGGGACAAGAGCGGCTGTAGGGGGAACAAGGACAAGAAGACTCGACCCCTGCTGTATGCCCACCTCGCGAACACACACAAACCACATCAATCGACGCATGGACGTCATTCGCGAGGTATCTGGCAAGGAGGGACGACGAGGATGACCGGGAAACCTCGCAAACACGTACAGATCGCGTCGATTGATGCGTGGACGTTGTTTGCGAGGTAGTATCCGTAACGGTGATGGGTGTTTTTATGCAGTGTCCTGCGACCCTGCTAAGCCGAAGCTGCGGCTTTTGGCCTCGCCCGATATTTTTTGGGGCCGGAGCCCCCTCAGGCCAGGCCAAAGCCGGGCTGGAACATCAATACTCCGGGTCAAGGAGGGCCCCGTTTTTCGCCACTTCCCCACCCCATGCACGCAGAACCCTGCGTACTGTAGTCACGGCGACGCGACCTGGTAAAAGTGAATAGGCAGCGGGACCCGAAACGTCTGCCTGTGGGCACCGCCCCGTCCTGCCTCATCGGTTGAATCCTCGTGCAGGGATCATCAGAATGGCCATCAGCAGTGAGCCACCACCTCTCTAATTGCACCTGATGTTTCCGCAGATACCGCCTTTGCCTTTCCGCCCACAATTATTCCCCCACGGCAAGAGCAACTGTCATTTCGTTGGAAATGGCATGCACATGTCAGTTAAGTCAATTTAAACTCGAACAATTGAAGCCCATCAGTTCAACAGATAATAGAAGCATGGTGTGTCTCACTCGGACTTAGTGTCCGACGCCGGTCGGTTGGGTCATTTTTCCCCTTCTCATGCGTCCGGTTCAAGCTGTTATTGTATTACCTCGGCTAATCGCGATTTGAATAAGGCTGTGAATGATACACGAGCGACAACAACTGATAATCCAACCACCTACCCGTATCAATCGTAACTGCTGTAACCAACCATGGCACCCACAGGCGACGAAAAAGCCTGCCAGTATTGCCGTCAACAGTACAATGTGAGGGGCATCAACAAGCATGAGAAGGCTTGCAAGGATCAAAAGGAGAAGAAAAGGAAGGATGAGGAATATATCCTGGCGCGAGAGATGGAGCTCAGACGTGGTAATAGTACACTTTCATTTCTGTTGTTCTTGTCCACGCTGATGATTTTGATGATTGCTAGAAAGGGTTAGGTCAAAAGGTCTGGGTCCGAGTGAGATTTCAGGTGTGGAGTCATATGGTAAGTTTCCGTTGGTTTTGATCCATTGGTTTCAACAGCCTGAGGGTCGAAATGTTATTTTTTTCAAGCAGGATTGTCACATCGGACCACGTCCGAGTCAATGGCCTGGGAGCTGGATGGTTTTGCTGGAACCCCTGCCTTTGATGCTGGTGAGTGAGTTCTGTATTTCGAATCTATACTGGTACCTCATTGTCATGTCGGAATTGTGAATTATTAATGCAGCTGCACATGAGCCTGCCCCAGCTCCCGTCGATGATACACTGCAGCAAGACGACATCAAAACAGAATACCATCCGAGTGCTGGTATTCCACCAAGCATTGAACAATTTAACGACTACGGCAGGTCCCAAGCCACCACAAAGAACATCCCGCTGCCAGATGAAACGCCATGGGAACCCTTCCGCACTCGCCTTGACTTTGAAGTTGCAGAGTTTGCACTCGACGCTGTGTTAAGCAAGGAACAAGTCAACACACTCTTTTCCTTGTTGCGACAGAGTTTTGCCAGTCCCAAATCACCCAACAAATTCACAATTGCCAGTCACAGTGAACTGCAACAACTCTGGACGTCGGCGGGGGACAAATGTACACATGTAAGTGGGGATAATTGTTTGTTGGAGTAAGTATTAACAGCCTACTTCCCAGTTTCAGAAAAGCACCATCACCGTCCCATACAAACATAACAACCACGAATTTGATGTGTACTATCGACCGTTGATGGATTGGGCACTGGACCTTGTCAAGGACCCTCATTTAGCACCTAGCTTCGTTTGGGATGCACAGCGGCTGTCAAAATTTAATGGTACTTCGTTTGTGAGATTCTTCCATGAGCCTTGGACGGCTGATGATTTCTGGGATGCCCAGGTATGTTGTTGAGATGGACCCACTTGGTATAGCCGAAAATTCCAATTGAATATAAATCATGTAGTCTAAACTTCCTGAAGGCGGGAAACCGCTCTGCTTCCTCCTGTATGCTGACAAGACAAAGTTATCATCCTTTGGTACTGAGAAGGGATACCCTGTAATGGCTCGCTGTGCAAATTTACCTGTTGACATTCGCAATGGCAATGGGGTTGGTGGGGGCCGCGTCGTGGGTTGGTTACCTATTGTGAATGAAGAACCAACATTACCAATATTGTTTTGATGGCTGATTTACTGCTTAGGTACATGAAGATGCAGATGAGAGTGGGAAACCTGGATATGTCAATTTCAAGAATCTCGTCTGGCATGAAGCTTTCTTGAAGATCATTGAAAGTCTGCTTCAGGCTGCGCAAAATGGGTATTGGGTTGAGTGTGGTGATTTTATTCAATGGTGGTTGTTCCCAATTCTTCTAATCCTCTGTGCGGACTATGAAGAACAGTGAGTAGCCAGACTGGTATGGTTCTTAATAGTTAATGGTAACTGTGTTTGTAGATCAGTCATGGCTCTCATCCGTGGTGTGAGGGGATTGTTTCCATGTCCAAGATGCCTTGTTTCTCGAGACAAACTATCTGACCTCACAAGAATTTATCCTCTGCGAACAACAGAGACAATGAAGTCTCGGGTAAAGGAAGCAATTGATTTGCAACGGGCAGAGGATTCGAATGAGATGTTGAAGGAATATGGCCTTCATGGTGTCTTCGTAGGAATTTGCATTGGTATATTGTCTTTCACACTAATGGGAGGTTTTGAATAGAATGTATTCTGCAAAATGGTTCACTCAGACCCATACCATGCTCTGTCATATGATCGTCTCCATTATGATGCGGGTGGGCTCTGGGGGGATCATATGTTTCCTCAAGCAATGCTACTCATTGAGAACCTTGGCAGAGCTGCAAAAGCCAAGGTTGACAAACAGTATGTTGGCAGCCTTGTTAATACCATTATTTTATGAACAAAAATTAAATTTCTCACTAGGGTTGCTGCATTACCTTGCTGGCATAATCTCTTTCACCCTGGATCAATCACAAATGTCTCATTCACTGATGGTAACGAAAATGAGGATATTTCAAAGGTTCTGTGACTCCCTACTGTGTGATCTGCCATCACCAGCTTAATTGGCTCTGACAGATTTTCATTTTTGTGACTCACAACATTTTAACACGGTCTGAATGTGCAACTGGATATCTGCTCCTTCAAGCAATATGGCAGTATCTGGAAGTAGATGCCTATGCTTCATTTGAAGTTCATACAACAGAAACTATTGCTGCTGGTCGCAAGGAACTTTCCAAGTACTCTGCACTTATGAAGGTATGTAATAATATGCTAGATATTATCATAAGTATATTAAAACACAGGTCAGGAGTACATCCAGGCTTCAGAAGATGATGAAAATACAAAATCCTGGGAATTTATCAAGATGCATCTCCGAATCCACCTTTTTGATGATGTTGAGGCAAAGGGTGCTACACAAAACTTCAATACCAAACCAAATGAGAAACTTCATGGTCCAATCAAGAGGGCATATCGTTTGCAGACAAATTTCAAGGAGGTTGCTGAGCAGGTAAGCACAGTTACACCATTCTCGTGTAGCTTAGATTTTAAAGTTGCATCAAAGATCCTAGAAGTTGATCATCGAAATCTGGTTGCAGGTTTTATCCAGGAGCATATAAATGCACTTGAAGACTTTTACAAGCTGCCAGACGATGATGACGATGAGGGCACAGACACCAGTCTATTGCACATCTCACTTTGTTCAAAGAATGAACCCCTTACATATCTCGAGTTGGAGGAGATTCAGGCTAATGATAGTGCCTTTCAAAGTTTTTGCATACAATTGGCAAAATTTTTGACCAATTTCTTACCTGCTCATGGATATCAATTGCCAGATGGGAAAGCAATTAAACTGCAGCCTAATGACAAGGTTTTTTCTCATCTCTACATATTTGTACAACCTGAATCTGTTGCTAATGTGAAGCTTCCAGATTACTGAATACAAATTCTTAAAAGTCAATTATGAATCTGTTGTTGACTGGCGGCAACACACAGATTATCTGTGCTGTAACCCAAGCTTTCATAACATCCCTCGATATGACTGTGTCATGGTTCGGACTGTGACAAATGTGATTTTTGGCAGGCTTATTTTTGTGTTCACCTGTGAAGTTGGGGGACATGCTCACCCAATTGCACTTATCCAACCTTTTGATGCTCCAACTGGTGTATTGAAAAGAAAGGACAAGGATCTGCGATTATATCGATTACGGGCCAAACCCCGACGGGGTGCAGAATTTGTCTCTGCACACTCTATCATTCGAGGCGCAATTATTCCCCCTGATTTTGACTACACAGATGAGTATTTAATTATGGACATTGTTGATCCAGACATGTTTCTACGTATCAAGAAGTTGTATCCACAGCAGCAGTAGTTATTATTTAATACAACTCAATATTTTATGGATGGTTATTATTGCCATTTTCAGAAAGGTTGGCAGAGCCTGAATTCTGCCAAATCTGGCACATCAGTCAGGCTTGTGAGATGAATATTTCAACAACCATTGCATGTAATAATTTTAATGGTTTTATGATCATGGCCTCTGAATCTTTAGCTTTGCCATCTTCTCTGGTTCCCTGCTCCTGCATGTTCAAGTTCCCCCTGATTCAACTAGCTTCTTGTGCTTCCTTTTCTGCCTTTTATCAACTCTGATGTGTATAGTCTTGTTCACTCTTAACCCCCTCTCCCCTAGCTTCTTCCTACTGTCTACCCCTCATATCCTTAAATGGCTGCTGTTCATGGTCCCTCCTTCACATCACATTCCTCTCCTTTCAGAAAGGTGTCAAACCCTCAGGCTGTTCCTCCAGTCAGCAGTCCCTTTATTAGTAATCTCTCATCATCTGCTTTACTGCCTTTTCCCTTTATTGACTATTGGGCCACCCCTCTGCCTCTGCAAGTGCACCCTCTTCAGATGTGCACCTTAATGAAGCCTGACCCATTCTATGGCCATGAGTATGTCACGTGCCTCTGTGGACATTTCATCACCCACCTGTTCACTTGTCCCAAATACCCCATCCTCAACACATTTCCAAGCTAAACTCCCATATTTGCCATCCATCACACCAAGCTCCACTCTTGCATCACATTCACTGCACTCATTCTCCTGCAGCAACTAAAAGCCCACTTTCTGACAGCTGGTGGATTGTTGTGTCAATGACTGTTCATTTCTGCATTCATATTTGCTATTTAAATAACAGCAAGGTCATCCTTCACTGTTATCAATGATGCCACCTAAACCCACTTCCACTGCCTCCAAAGCCCCTACATCCAAAGCCCCCACCAGGACTACTCAAGGCACAAAGACTGCAAAGCCTGCACCCACAGACAGACAGTGAGCCAAAGAAGAAATGCTGAAAGAGACGTATTTTTTGTATATTTACAAAGTAAGACATCTGACTTGATTGACTTTGCTGATGATTCAATTTTGCCTTTGCTGCAGTCCTGAAGCAGGTCCACCCTGACACTGGTGTATCAAACAAGGCAATGGCCATCCGTGACTCATTTGTCAATGACATCTTCAAATGCATTGCCTCAGAGGCATCCAGTCTTGTTCTCATTTCACACATCTCTGCCAACTGATTGTCTCAGCTCAATGGAGCTTGCAGCATACTCAAAAGAGTCAATGATTGGCAGCATTACCAACACCACCACCAGCTGTGGTGGCAGCAGTAACACAACAGCAACATTGCAACAGCAGTGGGCCAGCAGTGGAAACCAAACAGCAGCACCATTAATGTAAACTTGTAAAGTACAGCTATTGAGGGAAGAGCTACAGGTGTTGCATGAGCCAGGTAGTTATGTCAGAGAGATTGTGGAGGGAAAATATGGTGTGTGTTTATCCTGCTTGTGTTCTTTCTTCTATTTACACACTCACCCCAGTTGTTGACTTTGACTCAGAGATTGAGCTCTCCACCCTAACCACCAACCTTCATGTCACTCTCCATTCCAACTCATATACAATTCACAAAATTTTGCCCAACAAAGTTGACCCCCTTGTCTCCCTCATGATGGTTGAAAAGGTGCCTGACAGCACATACGAGATGGTTGGTGGACTTGACAAGCAAATCAAAGAAATCAAGGAAGTCGTTGAGCTGCCTGTCAAGCATCCTGAGCTCTTCGAAGCACTCGGCATGGCACAACCCAAGGGGGTCTTACTCTATGGCCTGGGAAGACCCGTGCAGTGGCACACCATACAGATTGTAAATTTATCTGGGTCAGTGGGAGTGAGTTAGTACAGAAATACATTGGTGAGGGAAGCAGGATGGTATGAGAACTATTTGTGATGGGTGAGGGAACATGTGCCAAGTATCATTTTCATGGATGAGATTGACTTGATTGGCAGTTTGAGAGGGGAGAGCAGCAGCAGCGGTGGAGATTCTGAAGTGCAGAGGACAACACTGGAGTTGCTAAATCAGCTGGATGGGTTTGAGCAAAGGAGAAATATCATGGCTACCAATCAGATAGGTGGTTCTTTGTTGTCCTGTATTTCTCAGTTTGCTTACTTTGCTGTCCAGATATCCTGTGCCCTCCTTCAGCCTGGATGGATAGACTGCAAGATTGAGTTTCCCCTGCCTGGGCCTGAAGCTCATGTCAGCATCTTGCAGATCCACCCTTGTAAGGTAACACTCTGTTCTGTGTGCAGCAACTTTTTTACCAACTGTGTTTGACACATAAATAGATGTTATTGCAATGTGGTTTAAATCTATGTGTATTAGTGGATATGATTGTGCTACACAATGCCACAGAGTAGAGCTTGAGGTGGAGGATTTTCCTGACATAGCAGCAGTGGCATTTTCTTAATTATCTGATGTTATTTATATTCTTGGACAATATATATTATTTTATTGCTACTCATTCCGAATGAAGTGTGAAAAGGCCATAACAAGTGAAGACTAATTAGAGCTAAATGACACTAAGCTCTTCAATAATGAGAGCAAAAATTACAATAAGCTACACAAAAGTAATTTGGACCACATGAAAGTCAGCTAATGAGCATTACATGAATTATTGTAAATATGCATGAAATTAGGCAATTTCCCCACAATTATTCTAATCTCACAGGAATGGATTTTGCTGATGTGAATGGCAAGTTCATCAAATTATTTGCATCCAATGTTATTTCTTGTTACTTTATTATAATTACGGCCTTTTACCTTCAAGGGAAACCAACATTGTTGACAGATTTCCTAAATTTCTTATTCTTATTCCATGTGATCACATTTTGTTAGTCACATGATTCAAATTCAATTGATTATTAATAATAGTCATTCTTTGGCGAAGTCAACAGCATGTCTCACAGACGAGTTCCCGACTTCTCAGATGACGATGATTCAGGGGGAGATGGTCCGGGTGGATTTACTTTGCAGGATCCACCTGATGGTGCTTCAACCACCCAGTTGCGTGAGATGAGTCAATAGATTATTATTGAATGACCATAATTCTCTAATGTGATTCACATCTACAATGTTAGTTCTTAAAGGAGACTCAATTACAATATGGAAAATTACTGGCAGAGAATAGGAAACTTCAGTCCGAAATTGCATCGCTACAATCAACGTCGAAAAAACGTGGCAACAAGAAGACTGCAGGTGCCGATTTCCTTGGCCACAACACGTTGATCATGCAACTTGCAAAGAAGTGGTCAGTAATGGAGGAGCCATGGATAGACTCTTCAGTTTTTGGGAAAGCACACCCTGACAATTCCGCTGTCACATTGGAGAAAAGATCCGAGGACAATGTTGGATATACTGCTGGAATTGTGGCTGATCTATATAACTTTCTCCCAGAGAAACTCCACGCCATGCTGGAGAACTACAGTGAATTTGCGTCGTTTGTACGTTGTCATTTAATCTACACACATCATTACTTAATAAGTTCTAGTTCAAAGCTCAAGTCAATGCGCAGCGTTCGACCGCCGTCTATAATATCCGCCAGAGCGCCCCACTCATCTTCAAGAAATACCCTTCAATCTCAGCTGAATTTTTCACCATAGACTACAATGGTCGCAATACCGTCCCGGAATTCATCAAGTTCCTGAAATACGACCCAGAAAAAAAATATCCGACTTTAGCGCCAATCCTGTACCCAAAGTTGAAGAAGGAACCTCGAGATATATTCAAGACTGATATTCGCGTCGACGTAAGTTGCAAATTCTACTACTACTCGCCTCTGAATTCTGATCAGGCACACAGATACTTAAAGTCATCCTTCTCGGGAAGAGCTCGTTGGATTCACGATCAAGAGCAGGTGCTAAAACCCTTGGAAATATATGGGGTTTAACAGGTGTTACCCCGGGCGCAATTGCTTTTGCCGCTATTGCCGTGAGTGTCCCCCTTTCATCAACCCTCACCGTACTACTCGTAATTTCGAATCCTCAGGCCCGGTACATTGTCTCGCCTGACAAAGAGCTCCAGCTGGAAGGCCCGAGTTCAGGGATCGAATATCAACGAGATTTCCGCCGCTACAAAAAGGTTCTCCAAGCGGATACCCCCCAGGTCAAGAAAATTTTTACCTTTTTTAACAAAGCCATCTTTCCTGAAAACTCCACATCAACATGAGACGATCTTGAAGATCCCGACTCAGACGACATCGAAGACACGATGCGCCACCTTGCCGTCACCGATGACTCTGATCAGGACGATAACGCAGCAACTCGTCAGCGTAATTTCAATTGTGTTATTGATCTACCTGTACACATATTAATATCCATCCAGACCCAATCCAGGAACCAGTGGTGCCCCAACCGGCTCTGGCACACATTGATGTGCAGCCTCTGAACCTTCCTGAAGTGCCAGTGCCAGTGGAAGCCATTAACGACGATGAACCTCCCCCTGCCGCTTTCGGCGGCAAGAGCTGCGAAGACATCCGCCCGTCGAGGAGGCAGGTCAGCGTCAAAAAAATGAGACGTTACCGGTGCTTTTGGTGTAGTCATTTTCAATCAATACATATCGTCTTACTGCCCACACAAATACAGAAAAACAGCCATTGCGAGAACGTCGCATTGCAATAAGTTTTAATGTGAATTAATTTAAATATTACCTAAGAAATTGAACGTTGACGAGTGTTGACCTCCCGACAATCACTCAAAGATCTGGTTTGGTGAGTCCTCCAATCTTTTCACTGATTCTTAAAAGCTATCTGTTATTAATAACATTAATGAACAGTGGATTTTGGGCAATAGGTCAGACGATTTGGTTGATATGCAACCGTCAATTCAAGATGGGGATGCAGATTGTCGTGGGCCGTCACCTACGCCAACAGAGTTGATTACTAGTGAACCAACCTTGGAAGAGATCGCGCTCGACATCCAGGCGCAAGGCGTCAAAGTCCATGACTTTGCATATGAACCAAAAAAAGCTAATTTGGGTTGTCTCGCACCTGTGGTATTTGACAGGAATTTCGCGCTCGCAGAGCATGATTTTTGCCTCGGAGAAAACCCACGGACACGCCCCATCCTTGGACACCACCTTCGAAGACTGCTAGACATTGGGTGGATCCAGATGGAAGAAGCCATCAACCGATGGCACGCGATTGATTGGGCTGCACTCGAGGCGTACAATCGTCGACCAAAGCACCCATGCTGCCAGCTGCCATCCAACCTCCCCCCTCCATCTGAGAGAGAACACAATCTTAATCTGCAGAGTTACCCTATAGGGCTATCAGCCATCTGACAGGCTTGTTTGAAGGAGCAACGGTGTCTGGATGTGGAGCGTGCCGTCAAAATGACAATATCTTCTTCACAACCCTGCTTGATCAAATCTGAGTCCACCCTCATCCTCGGCCGTTAACTATATATCTTGCCAACCATTCGGCACTGAACTGGAGCCCAGTATTATGGAAATTAACCTGGGTATGTATTTTTCTTACCATGACATACCTGGATGTTAACACCTCTGTGGTACAAGTTTAATTTGGTTGCATCGCATGATCCGATGCCAGCCAATGCAATATAGGAGCTGTGGGGCAATTTTATTATATTATGTCTCTTGTCTGAGATGAGTAATACGGGGTGGCCATACAGTGTACTTATATAGAACCCTTCATACTAATTTATAATGGCTACTTAGCTCAGTGGAAATTATCACCAAAATTATTGTAAGTCCCTATAACTAGTATAAGGTACCCAAGTTCGAATCCGTGAAATATCTCAACTTATATAAGCCTTGCAGGTAAGTAAAATCGGAACATTGGAGTTGTAGTGAAATAAAATAACAAAGTAGTAGAATTACATAAAATAATAAAAAATAATAAAATTGGTTAAATAATTAATAATAAGAATAGTGTAACTTGTATAAGTCAATATGATAATGTTGGCTGTTTACGTTTTCTTATATTATGAAGCCGTGATTATAATGTCTTATAAAGTTATATAACAACTTTAAGCCTTAGTAGCCCTTCTCAAAAGCTAGTGGTCTTATAAGACCTTATAGGAATATCTTCTCTTACAATAAACTACTATGTTACAAGGCGACTTGTCTCTTATATTGGCCTTACGAGTTACCGTTGCCATTATGGCCTTATGAGGACTTAACATGACTTGTGAGAATTTTTTAATTTTTCTGACATAAGGCTTACATATAAAGATATTTTAGTCCTCCACAGCATCCCAGCGCTTTCTGTCACCAGGAAACCTTATTGACGTCCACTTAAATGGATCGTGGAAATGATAACATTCCATTTCCAGTCAAGAGCAGGCTTTCTCCCTTATAAACCGAAGTTTCGCTACAAAATCAACGAAAACATTCCTACTTCAAATCGTCGAATTCCTTATTGGAATATCCATTTCCCCCTCAGGATCGAGTCACGACTTACTAGTATTTCATCCACAGCCATTTATCCCAAACTCCTTCACTTAGGTGAATGAAGAGTATGTTCTTGAGGATTTACCTAACTAACAGGATAAATCAGGCTCTCCTTTTATCAGGTATCGAATCCAGCGCAACCTTCGAATTCCTTAGTTCGTTGGGTTTCAAGATGGCTCCCACAGGCCTGTCAGAGAGCAACAATTTCCAGCTGATCAAGCAGGAATGGCAGAATCCCACTGATATCTTTTCACTTCTTCTCATCATCAGTGGAGACATCATCCAAAAGGCCATTGCCCAACTTGCGGGCGGGCCCTACCCTGCCACTCCTGTTGCCTTTTCGTTCGGCTGGGTCGCCTACTCGATTCTCGCTGTTATGATAGTCCTTGGCGATGGTACCCTCATGCCCCCGCCAGATACCTCGTGTATCGTCGTCAACTCGAGTAAGGGCTTCACACGTCAGAACAATTCGTGGGTCCTCAGTTGCATCCTCTGTGACTGGCATGTAGACGGCGAAGATCCAAAACATGCTCTTGAGGTTTCCATTTGCTCAGTCCACCCTCAGGATGTCGGCGTTCCCTATAGGGACATCGTGTGGTTTGTCAGCGTTGCAAAGATCATTCTTCAGTGTTGCATCGCTATGATTCCCGTCAGGCTTTATGGCTCGTGGTTCATCCTCATGCTTACACTCATTGGAACGCTTCTGTCGCTCGCTCAAGCGTCACTTCCCTTGTGGAAGTTTGAAAAATGGTCTTGCCACACGAATAGAAGCGATAAGACTATCCTTCTTACCCAGGGGAACGGCAGCAGACGCGTGATTGTTATCACAAGCAAAAAAGGCGTTGGCTTCGACCTCGAGGACCTTGCAAGTCCGCGAACTGAAACTCTTGCGTTGACGTTGCCGTGGACCATTTTTTTCTGTGCCTGCTGGCTTGCTCTCCTTCTTACGGCAACGGGAATCAAACAGCACACATGGTATCTCATATGCATCAGTAGCCTCGGATCTGTGCACAATGTATTCGCTGTTGGGGCCAAGCGAGAACCAAGTGCGTTTGGATTGCACCTCAGAAAAGAAAAGTTCACATGCCCTGGGGATGCAGATGGCATCCCGAACAAAGTTTTTGACGTGATCCGAGCGGCCGAAAAATACAAACCTGGGGTCCGTTTGGGACCGTCCCTCACCGAGATTTTCTTTCCCGGCGGCCTCCTTCCCTCGGAAACGAGATGGAAAAATGAAGTTGTGGAAAAATATCTTGAAGATGAACCACCGCCTCGACCAAATAATCCGTCTCCTCAATCTGCCTCGCCTCTGCCTATCCTCCAGCCGCCACCTGCCCACCTACTGCCATCCCTCATGTCTCCATCTGCCCTCTCGCCAGCACCTGCCATCTCGCTGACGCCTACCCCGCCAATTCCTGGTTCCCCAGCCAGCCCTTGAGCCGTGCCTGAGTCCCCTACGTAGTATCTATTCGCTCCCGTCATGATTAATATTGGTCTTCCACAATTCATACCTTCAGGCCAAAATTCTGTGTTACAGCTTCCATAGAAAACAGTTCACAGTATCTCTGCAGAGACCGCCAGATGTTGATGAAGAAGTTGTTCCTGAACTTTGTACTTCTGATGCCGAGGAGTGGGCTCATGTCGATAATGAGACCTTTGGGAGCCTAGAATATTCTTCCCGTCAAGTGAGTCGTCTGTCAATGTTGTCAACTCGGAACCTTGACTAGTAATCGTACCTCGAATTCTCAGTGTTTGGACATATGTAGCTAATTATGCGCATTCTCCCACTCTAGATTCTGTTACTTGGCGGCAATCTGTCTACATTAGCGCTGAACTATAATTACCGCATTTGGCAAATTGTAATCCGTCCATCCAGCCACCATTGGATTTAAGGACGGTCGGGGCGTGAGACTGGCCAGGGCATCTTCAGTTTTTCCCTTCCCCACATGGCTTCGTCCGACTTGAACGCATTCAAAGAGACGGTGAATGCGCTGCGCAACTTTCACTGGGAACGTCTGTTTGAAGAGCAACACGGTGTGGTTGGTAATGGATTTTTTGCACGTCACTACCACCACGTCTTGGGTAATATCGTCCGTTTCTGCTTCTTCTTCATCTTTTCGCCCCGGATCCCGTCGCTGCCCTTGTCAAAGACTTTTCCTCCCATCTTGAGGACTCGAAAAGGTCGATGTTCCCAAGTCCGTCCTTGCGGAAGCTCCGGGTAGCCACGGCAGAGGTTACTACCGGGGCAGTTCCGACCCCATTGGCTCATCAAGATCATGTTTTCTGTTGACGAAACGCCCGAGGTCGTTCCAACCTGTTGGACTGACGACGTCACTGAGCAGGGATACACTGCGCTCAATTATTCATATAAAAACGCTGAAGAACTCTTCCGCCAACAGTACCATGAAGAGTTTGAGACCGATGGCATTTCGAAGGATGCCATTCCTTCTGATTATCCCACTCATCCCGACCCCCGCGTTTTCTTAGAAATGAAAGATGACCCATTGATGGCCGCTTGGAAGGAGGCCGATAAAGAGGACTTCAGCCCAGAGGTACAGAAAACATGGAGGAATATCGCCTTGCGACAGAGAAATGCCAAAATATTTCTGGAATTTTACCTCAAAGCGGTAAAGGAGGATGTCGCTAAGCGAGCAGAAAAGGCCATGAGGGAAGGTGAGTAAATGTCGAGAATGAGCCAGCAATAAAAGCCGACATGAAGCGGGCAGGAATGAGACTGGAACCAGACCATGCCATGACTTAACCCGACTGTGACTGGGCAACTAAGGGTGACAATGTTGGGTTTGAGTCGGGCCAGCCGAGATGGGCCGAGAAAATATTATTGTTAGGTACTTGACGGGGCAACTGAGAAGTGACATATGTACCATGTGAGACCGGTGGGCCGAGTCAAGTGCTAGAGTATAGTGGATGGTCTGAGACCGTTGGGCCGGCATTGGCTGGGATAATTGTGACCCGTCTCAGACCGTTGGGCCGACATTGGCTGGGATGGTTGTCACCCGTCTCAGACCGTTGGGCCGGCATTGGCTGGGATTATTGTCACTCGTCTCAGACCGTTGGGCCGGCATTGGCTGGGATGGGTGTCACCCGTCTCAGACCATTGGGCCGGCATTGGCTGGGATTATTGTCACTCGTCTCAGACCGTTGGGCCGGCATTGGCTGGGATGGGTGTGACCCGTCTCAGACCGTTGGGCCGACATTGGCTGGGATGGTTGTCACCCGTCTCAGACCGTTGGGCCGGCATTGGCTGGGATTATTGTCACTCGTCTCAGACCGTTGGGCCGGCATTGGCTGGGATGGGTGTCACCTGTCTCAGACCATTGGGCCGGCATTGGCTGGGATTATTGTCACTCGTCTCAGACCGTTGGGCCGGCATTGGCTGGGATGGGTGTGACCCGTCTCAGACCGTTGGGCCGACATTGGCTGGGATGGTTGTCACCCGTCTCAGACCGTTGGGCCGGCATTGGCTGGGATTATTGTCACTCGTCTCAGACCGTTGGGCCGGCATTGGCTGGGATGGGTGTGACCCGTCTCAGACCGTTGGGCCGACATTGGCTGGGATGGGTGTCACCCGTCTCAGACCGTTGGGCCGACATTGGCTGGGATGGTTGTCACCCGTCTCAGACCGTTGGGCCGGCATTGGCTGGGATTATTGTCACTCGTCTCAGACCGTTGGGCCGGCATTGGCTGGGATGGGTGTCACCCGTCTAAGACCGTTGGGCCGACATTGGCTGGGATGGCTGTTTACTCATCTTAGGTGTAGGGATCGGCGCCGGTGTGGTCATTGGTGTTGTCATTCGAGTAGGTATCGGTCTTATCATCGGCATGGTCATCGGTGTTGTCATCGGTGTGGTCATCGGCGTCATCATCGGTATTATCATCGGTGATATCATCGGTGATATCATCGGTGATATCATCGGTGTTATCATCGGTGTTATCATCGGTGTTGTCATCGGTGTTGTCATCGGTGTTGTCATCGGCGTCATCATCGGTGTTATCATCGGTGTTATCATCGGTGTTGTCATTGGTGTTGTCATCGGTGTTATCATCGGTGTTGTCATCGGTGTTGTCATCGGCGTTGTTATCGGTGTTGTTATAGGTGTTCTCATTGGTGTTATTATATGCATTATCATTGCTGTTGTCATTGTTGTGGTCAATGGTCTTAGTGTATATTGCAAACATTATTTTTTTAATTGATCAAGGGCTACATCTAGACTGAAGATGGTATCTAGGCTTTTATCAAGAAGCATCTTGAGCCTTGTCGTATCCCCTATACATGTCCTGAATTCCTGTTTAATATTCGCTTCTTCGTGTTCAATCCAGAGCCGATGTTTGGCTGGGTATTGGTTGACTACCGCTCCATACCTGACCTTCTGCTTTTTCCGGCTTGCCCATCCTTTGTAAATTGAAGCATCTAGACATTTCCGTTTTCGTGTTTTTCTCTGTTCATGCAACAAGGAACCTGCTTTTGAATGATTTGATATCAGCATATATTTGCAAAAGTTTTTCATCGGACTTGCATTTGTTTGAGGGCCTCGGCGTTTTGGGATATGATGTGCAGAACGAGGAAGAGGATGCCTCGGAAACGGCATCAGCCTCCACGTTACGTTGTTTACCGGCATCGGTGTGGGGGTTGACGTCGTTGTCGGTGTCAGTGGGGGTGTCCAAATCGATCACCATTCTGTCTGCATCGGCAGGGGCATCCAAATCGATAACCATTTTGTCATCATCCTGCACCTGAACCGAGGGTTTTTGAAGACTGGGTGGTTTCAGCATATCGAAACCGCCAAACGCAGTTCCTGTATATAAGTGTGATAAAATCTCATGTAGTCGTGCACCATTGAACCTACTACTGGGCCAAACGAATGCCGGTCCGCCATTTCCAGCATTTGAAGGGCCTGGTACTCCGGGTACTTCAGGATTGAATGCCGATCCACCCTTTCTGACATTGGAGGGGGCCGAGGGGCCTGCTACTCCCGGTACTTCTGGATCGTTTTTGACCAAATCAGGAGCTGGTGATTTGGACTTGACCTCATCAGCAGGGGCGAGGCCAAATGTGAAAAGTCCCGCTGATTGATGTTTTAGTTAAGCACAAGTTATAAAAAATAACTTACAGGGAACCACAGGGAAGTCCTTCAATGTCTTTAAAACGATCGGCTCTAAACACCAGAGTTGAGAGTGACACCAGCAAAGTTGATAGAGTGCTACATACTCCTGCTAGTTACTACATTTTACCAGATATTCGTCAACAAAGGTGCTTGATAATGAGCAGCAGTAGTAGATCTCACCTTTAGATCGAGCCATTGAGGTGTATTGACTGCAACAAATGCCGATGGCCGATATTCAACGTTGTTTGTTCAAGTTTGGCCAAAACAAAAAAAAACACGTCGGAGAGTTTTTCGCGGTGAATTCACCGATATTCTGAAAACTTTGACCAACAGATCCACCACACACACACGAATCTACAATGGCCGCCCAAAACATCGATTATCAAGGTGTCATCTATGAGATAAATGCACGACTCACGGACGCCTTCAAGGTCGCGAAGGCTGAATTTGACAGCAATCTCCGGAACCACATCATGTACCAGGTCACGCAGGAAATGGTAGGTTTTCTATCACAAGTTACTTCTGGACTCTAAATGCAAACCCTTGGAATACAGATCAAGGTTTCAGAAGTGTGCAAAGCTGCAGAGTCCGAAGGTATCAAGATCCATATCCCTAGGCTCATCCTCAGTGCGGCCATAGAATACAAGGCCAACTACGACCCCGAGCGGCGTAAGTTGCCACGAATTCGAAGAATCAGCAAAGAAGACCCCAACATCACCAATGAGCCGGGGTATGTTGCCGGTAGGAAGACTCCGGAGTATGATGGACCCAGAACCGGTCCTGCTTGGTGGACCGATGAATATGGTGAGTTAATCTATTCAAATACTGACATGCCTACAGGGCTTTATTGACTACCTATGTCCAAACTAACCCAGTCAAACGCCTAAAACCATTCCCGATGATGAGGAGTCGGCAACCCCCTCCTGAAAAGAAGCATGGGAGGAGCAACAAGGATGGGAAGGGGAATGGGAAGGAGGGGACCGGGAAGGGGAGGGGGAAGGGGAATGCGAATGCGAAAGGGAAGGGCAAGGAGCAGGAGGATGAAAAGGAGGATGCATCGGAGTCGGAGGACGAGGAGGAGGAAGATGAATTGGAATCAGAAGAGGACAAAGAGGACAAAGAGGACGATCTGGAAGGGGATGATGATGATGATGAAGATGAACTTGAGGAGGAGGAGGAGGCAATGGGGCAAGGGAAGAAGCCGAGGGGCCAGGACAAGGGGAAACAGAAGGAGAAGACGACGGAGGAGAATGAGGAGAAAGACTTGGGCAAGAGCTTGACGGGAAAGGGTGAGGGGAAGGAGAAAAAGGTGGAGGTCATAGACCTCGAGATGACTGACATAGTCAAGGAGGAGTCCGATGAGGAGGGTTCGAAGAAGACGCTGCGTGAGGATGAGGTCATGCAGCTGGACGACATTCCCAACCGCCGATCAGGATCCAGGAGGCTGAAGAGACGACGAGAAGACCTGGCCAAAGAAGAAACACCTAGCAAGAGGCAAAAGCAAACGGACGGGACAATTGGGCTTACGAGGGAACAGGTAAGTTAGCCTGCCGTTTCAAAGAATTTTTACTTCATTCTGGCACCTTTAGTGTTGCCGGCGTTGCTTCGACCGATGGCCTACGTTGGTTTGCCAGAAAGGTACTAGGACGGCATGCACTCAATGCCATCGGCTCAAGACGAAATGTGTGTGGGATGGGAAAAAGAGGACGCCAGCTGAACCCGCCCAAAAGACCTTCAAAGCCAACAAACCTAGGAGGGAATCGACACCGACGCCGCCACCACCGACACCGACACCGACACCGGGGCCAAGCATCATCAAGAAGAAGATCATGAAGGTTATCCTCATTCCCCCTGCACCTCCAAAGCCATCAGTTGCATCTGGTTCCGGAATGACCCTCCGGCCTCGAAAATCAACGGTTCGCATTCAAACGCCTCCGACGCTGACCCTATCGCCGTCGCGGAGTGTGTCACCTTTGCCTCCCCCGATCACCCAAAGGCGAGGCAAGTCGAAAGGCAAGGGGAAGGCGAAGGAGGTGATCAATGTGGATGATGATTTGAGAAAATCATCCATTCCTGAGGGCTGTGAGTTTGAGTCAGTTCTTGAATGAAAATTTGCTGACATATTACTGAAATTTAGCGACTCTTTACCCTGTCGTCTTCCACCCAACCCGAATGGATGCCCTTGGGACGGTACGCAAATCCAGTAGCTCGGACAGCTCCAATCAAGAGCTGCTATCAAGGATAGAACGTCTGGAGGCCGAGGTCCGGGCTGTCAAATCGAGCCGGATACAAGCTCTGGAGGCTGAGGTTCAGGCCCTCAAATTGATGATGGAAGGGTTCAGGGGGAGGCTGGCGAAGGAGGAGACAAAGGTATTTGAATTGCCTTTGAAAAAGAAGGAACCATCGGAGGAGGCGATGCCACTGAGATCCCAGAGTGAGACAGAGAATGTCCAGATGGCTGGTCCATCCACATTGACAGACCAAAGGGAGCTCCGGAGTAGCAGAGAACGGTTGCCACCTCCAGTGAGACTCCGTGCAATGTCTGAACCTCTGGCCTCCGACAGACAGCAATCGACGGTGACCCCAAGCATGTCGATTTCCGAGGTCATCCGATCTCCATATTTGAGGTCCCCAGATAAATCCTTCCTCACATAGGCGGCTGGTTTGGCTAGGATAATTTTATGTTTTCATATGTATACGGCTGGATTCACGGAATGAATGGACTGGGTTTGGATTTCTCATGTGCTCTCTAAATGAGTGAAGTAATTGGGTGAAGTTAAGCCTGAATGAGGAATGTTTGTGTGATATGTTCTGTGTTATCATTTTTACCAGAGTCTGGTTGGTATCGGTGTTATGATCGGCGTTGTCATAGGTGTTGTCATCGGTGTTGTCATCGGTGTTGTCATCGGTGCTGTCATCGGTGTTGTCATCGGTGTTATCATCGGCGTTGTTATCGGTGTTGTCATCGGTGTTGTCATCGGTGTTATCATCGGTGTTATTATCGGTGTTGTCATCGGACTTGTCATCGGCGTGGTCATCGGTGTTATGTCATGGGCATTATCATAGGGTTGATCATCGGATCTGTCATTGGCGTTGTCATCGGACTTGTCATCGGAGTGGTTATTGGCATTTTCGTTGGCAGATATAAATAAAGTTCATGTTCACATCTCTCAATAGTACACTTGTTGAACTGTTACCTACGTGCCTTTCTAGGGCTTTTTCTGGTACCCTGATCATCCAAATCTTTTATCAACTTCTCACCCCCCATCAGCTTCTGCTTCTTCGGATTCCTCTCTTTGCCATCACTGTCCTGAGGAGCCCCCCTTTTCAATGAACTCAATCCTTTCCTCAACTTTTCACACACAGCATCCAGCCTAGGCTTAACCTTTGTGAAGTCGAGCTTCGTCTTGATGATGTAGTCTTCAAGGTTTGGCTCAACTCCTTCTTCATCCCCCTCCTCATCCCAAAAATGAGATCGAGCCATGTCTTGACTGAGAAGGCCGATGCTAAGCAACACTCCCTCGATAAACAGTCGGCTCCTATATGTCCCATCGGCTTTTAAATATGGCTGGCCATCTAGCCATTCCAAGTAAGCATTTCCAATCTTCACCGACGAATGGACATTTTTTGGTGCAGTCGTGTGTTTGTACTTCCAAGTGGCCCAGTTTGGAGTTGACTTGGGGATAGGAGTAGGATTGGCATCATCCTAATTTAGATTTATATCAGCCTAAACGGAATCCGATCATGCAAAGAATAAATTACCGGAAGTTGAGACACCGTTTGAAGGCACCTTTGATACACTTGGTTATCCGATAGTGAAGTTAGGTACTGGAACCTCTCCTCTGGATCAATGATGGATTCCGGAGGAAATGGGACGGTGAGCATCTTGGAACAGTGACCGGGATCTTTGTTGCTGGTATCTTCATCATCGTCTTCCTCATCTCCATCAAGTGCATCGTCGGCAACAAAATGACCGTCAGCCTTTTGCTTTCCCTTATCGGCCTTCTGCTTTCCCGTGCCGGCTCTCTGCTTTCCCTTGTCAGCTGTCTGTTTTCCTTCATCGTCGTCATCTTCCGAACCGGACTCGCTATTGGAATCTGATGAGGAACCAGATTCACTGTCGGAAATGTCCTGTTGCCGAAGTCGGGAAGGTCCTGCTGCATTAGACTTTTGTGGAGCTTTCTTTCGAGATTTTCCAGAGGTAGATGGGTTGGAGTTATCGATTTCACCGTTCCGTCCCTTGAAGCCCCTGAATTCAAACGTTGTCTTGACCTTTTTGTTTGCCTGCCTTTCATACCAAAAGTCAAGAACTGACAAAGCCTGCTGCTTGACTAGCTTTGAAGGATCCCGGAGTTGAAAGCTAGCCGGCAAATATTGTGGTGATATGTATTGATCTTGGCTGATGCTGAGATCTCCCCAAGGAACCGAAGCTGAGTTGTCACCGGACCGTAATTCTGATTTCACATGATATCAGAATGACCTTACTGAGAGCTGAGACACATACGATAATGCAAATTTAAAAAGTCCCTGATAAGGGTTTTCATCTCCTCCAAATTTGGTCTTTTCATTCCCGGAAAGATGGGAAGTTTGGGGACACCTTTATCATCCAGATGAACTTTGGGTTGTTTTGTCGGCTTCTTAGTCGTAGGTCCATCAGCTTCATCATTGCTACCTGAGTCATGTTTTCCTAGTAAATTCAGCCGAATGAGTTAGCCAATGCTAAGACCGACGCCGATATCAATGCCAACGCCGACATCAACACCGACGCCGATGGAAACGCCGATGCCGATGGAAACGCCGATGACCACACCAATGCCAATGGCTGCCAATGGCAATCTGATGCTGACTGTATACCATCCAAATTTCCATTCCCCAGACAAACTAGGGAAATTTTACAAAGGCATAATACTCACCCAGTTCTTCTGAGGCATATGCCTCCCATTCCGTCATCACCGATCCCTTTTGCCAATTAGGTTTAGCCTTCACAAATGACTCATGACCTAGCTCATCATTAAAGTCATGGCTGGACCAAGATTAGTTTAAAACAGGTAACCAAAGTTACATGAACCACATACGACGAAACCAACACATTGTCTGATGTGTCCCGACATGCCGACAGCACGAAAACCCTCATCCCCAAGTCCTTATGCATTTGTGTAGCGAATTCCTTGATGTATTGCACCGCATGTTTTTCAGCATTCCTAGGGACATCAGGTCGCAAGTTCAGCCATGTCGTCGGGACATACAATATGAGAACCTACTTTTGCTGGACATGTACTGGAGGTCCTTTCGACTTCCACTCATCCAACAACCCCTGATACTTCTGGACTTCTTCTTCCGGCAACTCCTCACACACAGCCTTCAACCCAGCCTGGTACTTTGCCATCCATTGCTTGGTACCAGGGGTTGATCCCGACAACTCTGACACTTTTCCCTCTACCTCCTCCCTCATCTCATGACCTACAACCTTCTTAAAGTTCCAAATTTGTCTATGGTTGTAAAGGGGCTTTCTGGTCCTACGACGTCCATTGTTGTAAAACCATTCCTTTATTTTCTAAAGGCTGAAATTAGCAAAATTAAATTTGGTTACCAGCTCCACTTGCAATGTATTCCAAGGGAGTCTCAGACCTCCCTTGTGCACCAACAATACTGGTGTGCACCTGTTTCATGGTTTTGGCACGTCCTTTTTTGTCTCCAGCCCTAAATTCCTCAAGTTTGCCTTTGAGGGTGGCAAGTTGAGCGGCAGTGAAAGAGGTTTCAGGCATTGTGGAATCAGGAAAGAGGTTTGAATTTGCAGGAGATGAGATGAGATTTAATAAATGATGAATTGTGTGCGGCTACTTGTCGATGTTGCAAGTTTGCCAAATTTGACTATACACCCATTTCAGAAATCGAAATTTCGTCAACCGACTTTCGACCGTCCACATTTTATTTCCTCAATAATTTACACTCTCATCTGCGTATTCTTACCGTTCCAATTTCTTTTTAAATCCTCCACTTCGTATTTATTTCATCTAACCGATTATTCAGCCATGGTCAAGTCGTTCAAAAGAAAGTCTGCTCCTCGTGTTAGCAGGGTGACATTAAAAGAAGTGTTCACTGCTCGTGGATTTCAGACTCGAAGGAATATTGTCGACAGCCCTAGAAGCTCACATTCCTCTCCTACAAAAAGACAAAGAATGACTCAAGATTATTGCGAAGAACATAGCGATTACCCGGTCTGAGACGGGTGACAATTATCCCTGCCAATGCCGGCCCAACGGTCTGAGACGGGTGACACCCATCCCAGCCAATGTCGGCCCAATGGTCTGAGACGGGTGACAATAATCCCAGCCAATGTCGGCCCAACGGTCTCAGACCATCCACTATACTCTAGCACTTGACTCGGCCCACCGGTCTCACATGGTACATATGTCACTTCTCAGTTGCCCCGTCAAGTACCTAACAATAATATTTTCTCGGCCCATCTCGGCTGGCCCGACTCAAACCCAACATTGTCACCCTTAGTTGCCTGGTCACATACGGGTTAAGTCATGGCATGGTGTGACTGGAACTTCCATCCGTTACTGCGAGAGCCGTCCCGCCTGACCAGTACGTCTGGCTGGATGAATTTTGTATTTTCCCCCATGACAAGCCCGACCTGAACACGAGGAGAGAAGAACTCAGTCGTCTCTCCGATGTATTCGGCTCCGCATCTGCCGTGTGCGTTTTCTGTCCCGAAATCAACTGTGATCACACAGACCAAACCTGCGACTGGGGAAGTCGCCTTTGAACCCTTTCCGAGATTTTGCACACAGAAAACGTCGTCACCATGACCAGGACTAAATCGCAAGGCAAAAAAGTATATTCGCTGATACGGCTCCCTGGACGTAATTTTAGGGCTAGAATGCAACGTGCTGCCTCACGCAGGAGGGAATGGCATCTCTACGCCATTATGGCGCATGCTAATAATTCAGGATCCCCAACCTGGCAGCATGCCATCCATGCCCTGGTCGTAGAGGCGATTCGACGGAACATAGCAAGTGGAGAAACCAATAAATTCCTAGCCAAAGCTCTCAACGGCTTACTCCCTCGACGTGCAAGGCTAGAGGATCTGCTAGGGAGAGATGGCTGGGATGACCTCGCTTGGTTATTGGAATTGAACTAAGGATTCTACAATGCAGCAAGCCTCGCGGCCGTATGTAGTCTTGGAGAGTCCAAAGTTCAAGGTCGAGGCTGGTTAGGCTGTCCCATTAGGCCATCGGAAGGAAACGATCGACTGGAACCAGTCATCATTGCCTTCCCTGTCCCAACGGGCTCAATGTCCTAAATCCTAGAATCGTTGGCTTGCGGAAAGAGCTCAAAAGGGATGCCATTGGCTTATTCCGCAACAAAGAAGTCCGGTTCCTCAAAGTGGCGACCTCTTCCTCTTGGATCTTCAATAAACTCACTGTTTAATTACTGTAGTGGACGGTAAGGGCCCTACCCTTTCTGTTCTTGCCCCTCTTTATCCCACTGTGAAACTTTTAAATCATCATTGGCCCCATTATTGGTTTCACTCTCGAAGCGTTGATCATCCTCGTTGGTGGTACACTGTACATTGAAAAGGCGGCTTGCGTCGTACTCAAGAACGAGTTGTGGGAGGGAGAAAATGCCTGAGTATCATAGTCCTGAAACGTATCTGGGTCACCTGGATAGTCGATGGCACACTGGGGGCCAGAAAATCAGCTCGTGCCCGAATGGGACCCAGACAAATCGCAGGCAGCTACGCTCGTGGACGTCGGATTCGACATTCGAGCTGACTTTCATTTTTGGGATTACGGCACACCATGCCATGACTTAACCCGTATGTGACCAGGCAACTAAGGGTGACAATGTTGGGTTTGAGTCGGGCCAGCCGAGATGGGCCGAGAAAATATTATTGTTAGGTACTTGACGGGGCAACTGAGAAGTGACATATGTACCATGTGAGACCGGTGGGCCGAGTCAAGTGCTAGAGTATAGTGGATGGTCTGAGACCGTTGGGCCGACATTGGCTGGGATTATTGTCACCCGTCTCAGACCATTGGGCCGACATTGGCTGGGATGGGTGTCACCCGTCTCAGACCGTTGGGCCGGCATTGGCAGGGATAATTGTAACCCGTCTCAGACCGTTGGGCCGACATTGGCTGGGATGGCTGTCACCCGTCTCAGACCGTTGGGCCGACATTGGCTGGGATTATTGTCACCCGTCTCAGACCGTTGGGCCGACATTGGCTGGGATGGGTGTCACCCGTCTCAGACCGTTGGGCCGACATTGGCTGGTATGGGTGTCACCCGTCTAAGACCGTTGGGCCGACATTGGCTGGGATGGCTGTTTACTCATCTTAGGTGTGGATCGGCGCCGGTGTGGTCATTGGTGTTGTCATTCGAGTAAGGTATTGGTCTTATCATCGGCATGGTCATCGGTGTTGTCATCGGTGTTGTCATCGGTGTTATCATCGGTGTTGTTATCGGTGTTATCATCGGTGTTGTTATCGGTGTTGTCATAGGTGGTGTCATTGGAGTAGCTATCGGTGTTATCATCGGTGCTTTATTTGTTGTTATCATCGGTGCTATTATCGGTGTTATTATCGGTGGTGTTACCTTTTCGCCCTCCTGCTTACTCATCGCTCATTTCCCACGGCCACTTTCCCACGGAGAAGGGCCAAGTCCCACGATCCTATTGGCTACCACTACTTCGGTTCCAGGTTCTCGCGCTTTGACATCACCACATGTACGATCAATCACATGTCTGGTTATCGTCCAATCACATCGCGCTTACTCATCCAAGATAAGAGGGCTTAATGCCATTGGTTGGAGATTAGAGAGCTTAATGCCATTGGTCAGAGATAAGAGGGAGTTATGCTATTGGTCGATAGGTTATTACCTCCCCTCAAGTTGTTTTCTTTATATATCGTCGATGTATGTACAATGTACCTTACGTTTAGTCTGGTTTATCCCACCGGATTGCCAATATATCCCCTTCTCCCTATCATCGTCCGAAGTCAGTCTGAGTCTGTTTGTTGTCGGAGCCGTCCCGTAGACGATCCGTAACAAAAGACTAAACGTTCCTCTCTCCCCCGACAAACCGACTCACGTCACGAAGACTCTTGCCTGTAGTTGCTGCGTTTGTAATCGGTTTATCCGATACAAAGCCTACACAAGAACCCGAACCTGAACCCGAATCCGGACCCGGTAGCCCACCACGACGGAGTACTTTTACTTCGAGGACGGTTACGAAAACTCCGAATACCACCTACCCTGTAACTCCTTCCCTCCTTACCTCTACGACCCCGACCATCCCGATTACAATTATCATCACCAATCCTCTACGTTACCTACACCCTCACCTACACCTTCCGTACGGTCAGAAGAAGTGATCGAGACCGTACCCATTGAAACAGTTGTCGAACCCATCCGTGTCGTAACGCCTGATCCGCCCAGAGTTTGGCCGTATTATCGTTCGACAAACCCACCCGATCCCCGCGAACAATTCTTTGATTCCATCTTCGGAACTGAGCCAGTACTCGGACGAGATCCAGTTGACATCTTAACAGGTCTCAACGAAAGCTCGGAGTGGCAACGACACAGACGTAAACTCCCTGTCCCTCCAGTACAACAGATCCGTGACGGTCCGTCCGCGTACAACGATACCGAGATCAAACGCACAAAGACAAAAAAGCTTTCTCGTTTTATCCGTCACCACATCCGTGTCACACAAAAATCAGTAACGCATCTCCAATCCTGGATATCTCGACTGTTCGCCGTCTCCTTCACCCCCACAACGCTCCCTTCCAACATCGCCTCATCTTCTGGAAGTGGGAAGCAGGCCGATATCTCGAAGAACAAGGATTCCCCGACGTCATCGGTGTCCCCGGAAAATCCTTCTTGGTGACCGACTTACCCTTGGTCTATCCGTACTATCGCACAGTCGTTTGGGCTAAAGAATACACCCCATTCGAAGATCACTTCCCTGTTGACTGGAAGGTCCTCGTACATTCAGGTCTGAAAAGATCATACGAAGACTATCGCGAAACTCTCCCTATTCCTCCCACACACTTCCCTCGAACTTTACGATCCGATTACGGCGGTCCTATCCGTTGGCTCCCCGACCCCTTGACGCGCCTCGATCTTCGGATCACACGTCTCTGTAATACACGAGCATTGAATAGCGATCAAGGATTACAGCGATTGATCAAACGTCTCGGATCACGCAAGAGAAAATATATCTCCAACTGGACCACCAGCCCCGCCTACGATCACTACCTCCGACGAAAGAACCGTGCAGCCAGACGGAAACATTGAGTCATGGCATCCATGAAATCACTCCTCCCCCTTCCCCCCAAGTTCAACGGTGACAAGGAAGAATTCCGTTCTTTCATGCGAGCAGTCATCATCTTCGTAGCTGCCAATGCCACGTACTTCGAAGACTACGGGACTACGGAAAATCCCACCCCAGTCGAAGTACGACATGAGAGGAAGATCTTCCTCGTCCTGTCGCTGATGGACAAGGGTGTCGCTGCCGAATGGGCAAACGACTTTTGCGATACCATCGCAACGGATTATCATACCCGACTGGCGGCATACACCCCTGGAGATCCGGACCCCCCGCAGATGGATTGGGGAACATGGCCCGTCTTCACTGCGTCGATGCAGGCGCAATTCGACAAGCCTGACGATAAACGGGACGCTGCGATTAAACTCAATGCGCTCCGTCAAGGCAAGTTAACGGCCGATGAGTTCTGGCTTCAATTCGAAGTCCTATACAAACGCGCTGGGTGGCATCCGATCACCCAACAGGAGCAACTTATCCCGCTCCTCGAAAATCATCTGAACAAGCCGCTCGTTGACCGAATCTTCGGTCTCGAGCATATGCCCACTACCGTCGCGGAGTGGAAGACGAAAACCATCTTGTTGGACCGCCAATGGCGTCGTCGCAACGAGATCGAACGACTTACGGGTGGAAGTAACCCGACGAAGAAGAACGAGAAGTCAAAGACGACTTCCGTTTCTATTACAGCTGCCGCAGTGCCTGTACGATCGAAAGACCCCGACGCCATGGACGTCGACCGAGCCGCTGTCGCGGCTGAGAAACTGAAGCAGCCGATGTCTGCTGAACGGACGGAGTTGATGAAGGCCGGACTTTGTTTCAACTGCAAGCAACCCGGACATCTCTCCCGTAATTGCCCGTCCCGCGTACAACGTGTGCGCGTATTGAATGTCGAACAGGAGCAACACGTACGCTCCATGAATACTGAACCCGCGTCGAGCGGTCAAGACATTATCCAAATGCTTGAAGCTCGCTGTGCCCAACTCGAGGATGAACTCGTTCGGGCTAAAAAGGATTTTTAAAACGGTCGAAGAAACGCATGGACTCTTCGACCAAGTCTCAGTCGTCTACCCCCCCTGTACTTATATCACCGATTACCGTCGAATTTGATCGTGTGTTATCCGAACTCCAGACAATGAGACAAGACATGCAGAAAGAAATGAAAGAGAAACAAACGAAACGATGGCCTGACTCTAAGTTGCCATCCAAACATCAACAGGTAGTGGAAATACGATCCGAGTATACTGAGATGCCAGTAGAAAAGAAAACTATGCCTGTTGCGGTCGCATCACGTCAACCTATCATCGAGAGTGAGTTTAATGCAGAGGAAACGATGGTCGCCATCATGAATACCGATATGTATGGTGCCCTCGACCTCATGAACGATTGGGACATCCATGGACAACATACCATGAAGATCGGTCCGGGATTAGTCGTCAAATTACGGCGTATGCCTATCGACAAGGCTATCGAATATTTACACACGGAACTTCCCCAGACATACCAGCAACCTCCGGTACAGAAAATGGAACCAATCATGAAGCCTACTGCAGTCAAGATCCATAAAATGCGTCAGATGGAACCTCTCATCACAAAAGCCGATAAACGATCCGCAGAATGGAGACTTCGAGAAGTCAATCAACGGATCGAACAATTGGTTGCATCACAAGATGATAGTACCATGATGATGTCGATCAGTGTCAAAGGTCAACTCACTACCATCGATGACCAGCGAAGGTTCTCCGTCACCTGTCTCTTGGATTCAGGTTGTACCGTCTCAGCCATTAATTCCGGTTTCGTACAACAACATCATCTCACGACACAGAAATACGAGAAACCTTTCCCTAGTTACAATGGGGATGGTACGATGTCAAAGGATGGTCTAATCACGGAATATGTTGAGATGAATTTACGGCTTGGCGAACACATAGAACGGATACACCTTACGGTAATTCCCCTCGCAAAGATCGACATCTACCTCGGCTTTGACTGGTTAAAGAAGCACAATCCCGAAATCGATTGGTTGACCCAAACGGTCGACTTTACTCGTTGTCTCTCTGTCTGTGGTCATTCCCCTGGCAAAATCGAAGGTGTTATGTTCAAAACCGCGATTTACGACAAGCCTGCTTGGTATCGCGCCTTCCAGACAAAATCCACAGAGCTGGCTCGCGCCAAAATGACCAATGAAGGTGTCAAACCAGAACAGTCCATCGTCGACCAATTACCGGACGTATACAAGGATTATGCCGATGTCTTCGACCCCAAAGCGACTGACTCGATGCCTCCATCCCGACCATGGGATCATGCGATTAACTTGAAACCGGACGCACCCGATCACCTGAACTGCAAATTATATCCGTTGTCACCCCCAGAACGCGAGAAACTCGACGAGTTCCTTGATGAAAATCTGAAAGCTGGCAAGATTAGACCATCGAAATCACCTTACGCCTCGCCATTCTTCTATGTACATAAAAAGGATGCGACCGAGTTACGTGGTGTACAAGATTACCGGAAACTGAATGAACATACGATCCCGGACAATTATCCATTACCATTGATTGACGACATTATAAATCAGCTCGATGGCGCGGAATATTTCACAAAGTTGGATGTTCGTTGGGGATTTAATAACATACGGATCAAGGAAGGCGATCAGTACAAAGCCGCATTCCTAACCCCAAAAGGATTATTTGAACCCACAGTGATGTTCTTCGGTTTACGGAATTCTCCTCCTACATTCCAGAGGATGATGAACCATATATTCCGGTATGAAATACGTGCCGGTTGGCTACATATCTATATGGATGATGTCATCATCTTCTCTAAGAATTTGGAAGAACATCAGGAACGAACACGTCAGGTCCTACAGAAATTCCGGGACAACAAATTATTCCTGAAGATCGGAAAATGTACTTTCGATACCCAACGAGTGGAATACCTGGGACTTATTGTCGAACACGGAAAAGTACGCATGGATCCCACCAAGACAGACGCAATTACCGATTGGCCTGTCCCGAAGAACAAGAAGGAATTACAATCCTTCTTGGGTTTCCTTAATTTCTACCGACGATTCGTTCGTAACTTCGCACAGGTCGCACTACCATTAAACTCTCTAACTGGCAAAAAGGATTGGGAATGGAACACAGAACAACAAGTTGCATTCGAAGAACTGAAACGGATTATCACTACAGATCCTGTTCTCGTTATCCCCAACAATCATGGGAAATTCAAGATCGAATGCGATGCCTCGGATTTCGCCACTGGTGCTATCTTATCGCAACAACAAGACGACGGCACCTGGCATCCGGTAGCTTTTCTGTCGAACAGCATGTCCCCTGCGGAAAGAAATTATGATGTCCATGATAAGGAATTACTCGCGATCATCCGATGTTTCGAACAATGGCGACATTTCCTTCTTGGTGCACCGGAAATCATTGACGTTTATACCGATCATCAAAACCTCACATACTTTAGGCAGCCACAAAATCTGACTCGACGACAAGCCCGATGGATCTCATTCCTCCAAGATTATATCTTCCAACTCCATCACCGTCCTGGCACCCTAAACCGCAAGGCAGACTTGCTCTCACGGCGTGTTGACCACGACCGAGGTCTTGACGACAATAAAAACGTTGTCGCACTCCCTGACTCTTTGTTCATGGCTTTCCTCGACACCACTACGATAAGTCCCCAATGGCAGGAACAGTTCATCAAACATGGACTTCAGCTAGATGAACAGGTCAGCGAAGGATTGAAAGATCCCAGCTCTCCCTGGAAATGTATGGATGATGGTCTGATCTACCACAACGATCTGTTATACGTCCCAAAGGATGATCATCTCCGAGGAGAAATCATACAAGAACATCACGATTCTCCCTTGTCCGGGCATCCCGGACAAGAAAACACCTTTAGGGCTGTCGCACGATATTTCACTTGGCCGTCTCTCCGTGCTGACGTCAACAAATATGTCGCAGCATGTTTACCGTGTCAACAGAAAAAGATCCATCGAGGAAAGAAACCAGGATTATTACATCCCCATATGATTCCCCCATATCCATGGCATACTGCATCGATGGACCTAATCGGCCCTCTACCCGAATCGCAAGGTTTCAACGCTATCCTGGTAGTGGTGGATAAGTTGAAAAAACAATCAGTCCTCATCCCCACTACTACCACATTGACCTCGGAAGGATCAGCACGTTTGTATCGAGATCATGTCTTCAAACGATTTGGATTACCTCGTGTCATCATCTCAGATCTTGGGACACAATTCGTATCTGGATTCACAAAGGAATTAAATCGTCTACTGGGAATCATCGGACACCCGACGACTGCCTATCATCCACAAGCAGATGGACAGACTGAACGAGCCAACGCCGAAATCGAGACGTACCTCCGATTATTCGTTAATCAGCGACAAGATGATTGGGCTGAATGGCTAGCTCTAGCGGAGTTTGCCCTAGCCAATCATGAATCGTCGTCCACCGGTATGTCTCCGTTCTATGCAACGATGGGTTTCCATCCCTGGAAAGGAAAGGAACCGGTCAAAGAAGAAATCGTCAATGAGTCTGCCGCTTCATTCGCAGACCGAATGAACCGCATACAGGAACAGGCAACCAATGCCCTAGCGATTGCGCAAGAAAAGATGAAAAAATTCTACGACAAAAAACATCGCCCTGCTCCGGAATATAACGTCGGTGACAAAGTGTGGTTAGAATCCACGAATATCGATTCCCTCCGTCCATCCAAGAAATTGGATGATAAACGTTATGGCCCTTTTTCCATTGTAAAAAAGATCGGAAGATCATCTTACGAATTGAAGCTTCCCTCTACATGGTCAAAGAAATATCCTATCTTTAATGAAGTTCTCCTTTCCCCATATGTTCCACCCGCTTTCCCCCAGCAGACCACCACGTTGCCACAACCACCCGCTGAAATCGTCGATGGACAGGAAGAATATGAGGTTGAAGAAGTCATCGATTCCGTCATCCGTAGGAATCGTTTGTTCTATCTCGTTCATTGGTTGGGATATCCCCGCGAAGAAGACTCGTGGATACCTGCAGCAGAGACAAAGAACTGCAAGAAACTCGTCTCTGAGTTCCATCGGTTACACCCTCGCGCACCAACATCGGCTAGTCTTCGTATCTCGATCATCCCTCGACCCGTCAATGCTTCTCCTTTACGTTCACCCGCAAGCGATGTCATTGTGTCCGTCGAACCCAAGGTCATCGCTACCTTACTCTCACGACAGGAAAATCATGACTTCCGTTCGTTCGCCTTCCCTACCTCAGTCCGACGCCTGTGGTTGTTCGAACTTGGCGAAGTGAACGCCATCACCCACGTTATCACAATCGGTACACCGAGTACTCGCGGTCACCTCCGTGATATCACCGGCGGTCTCAGTAACCTGGCCTTTAATGATGGACGGTTGTCAACGTACGCATATCCGGTTGCCATGATGCATCGTATGCGTACCCCCCTTCCTTCGGCTCTGCTATGGGACCGGTACGACGTTCTGCCCCCTCTTCGTTTCTGCGACGTGCCACCCCGTCTCCTTTCTGACCACCCCGTCAATCCTTTCCTCCGCATCTTTTGAATTCGCGCGTCCGCGACGACGTTAAACTATGATGTACAGAGTCGGGGGTTTGGAGACCCCCTTTCTGTTGTTAGCTACGATATAACTTATCCGCCAGATCTGCGACCCCCCGACACAGTCTGCCCCAAGCAGCCTTGCTGGCCACCATGTATGGCACATGGTCCGTCCCTGATATACCCTCTATTCGTTCTGTTTAATTCCCTTCCTCTTCCCCGTTCTTGTTCGCGCGGACGCGAACCTTGTGGGGGGGGTATTGTTACCTTTTCGCCCTCCTGCTTACTCATCGCTCATTTCCCACGGCCACTTTCCCACGGAGAAGGGCCAAGTCCCACGATCCTATTGGCTACCACTACTTCGGTTCCAGGTTCTCGCGCTTTGACATCACCACATGTACGATCAATCACATGTCTGGTTATCGTCCAATCACATCGCGCTTACTCATCCAAGATAAGAGGGCTTAATGCCATTGGTTGGAGATTAGAGAGCTTAATGCCATTGGTCAGAGATAAGAGGGAGTTATGCTATTGGTCGATAGGTTATTACCTCCCCTCAAGTTGTTTTCTTTATATATCGTCGATGTATGTACAATGTACCTTACGTTTAGTCTGGTTTATCCCACCGGATTGCCAATATATCCCCTTCTCCCTATCATCGTCCGAAGTCAGTCTGAGTCTGTTTGTTGTCGGAGCCGTCCCGTAGACGATCCGTAACAGGTGGTGTCATTAGAGTAGTTATCGGTGTTATCATCGGTGCTTCATCGGTGATATCATCGGTGCTATCATCGGTGTCATCATGGGCATCGGCGTTGCGAATTTTATCATTTTCGCCACCTTTGAACCAATGGGTTGACATTGGATAGCATGACTATCACTATTTCAACGCCGATGGGCTTGCATGGGGTTTTTTTGTTTTTACTACTGGTGTGTAACGGTCAGATTGGTCATCAACATCACTCATTCAACTGCATTATTAACGTTAATCAATTCTTCCTTCTCAAACATGAGCCACCTCCCTCCATCCCTTTCAATCCTCCACTTTATGGACAACATATCATCATATCTCATCGCCAAATTTAACCAGCAAATATCCCAACCATCACCTCATGTCCGGTTAATTCTCCCACCTCTGGAATTCAGTACACAGGTAGTTTGTGATTGTGAGCTGCTGGTGTATCAATTGGTCATAGCATACCAAAATCCCGGTAAAGATATAGCTCAAATATAGTTCCAAGTACTCAATATGATTTCCAGTAACTTTGCCTTGGGATGCCGACCGGTATTCAACCAGGCTGGGTCCAAAACCCACTGGATTCAACGCTGTAAAGGAGGCAGCTCTCACATCCCGGTATCCATTGATTGCAAATCCACCTCGCAAGGTCGATACACCCATGACCATAAGAGATCGGCATGGGAGGATACTCTGTTGGTATCTTCCTGACACGTTGACGCCAACAAGACAAGTAAGTCCTGTGATGTATGATTCCAGAATTCATATATATGGTGTCAGTAGTCGATACTCGCCACGACCATGAGGCACATGGAAGGCCCTTTACGACAAAGCATGAAGCCAGGAACGAAGAAAAATTGGAGGTTGGACCCGAAACTATTCCTCAATGAAGCTGGATGTGTTTGGATGACGCCGGGATCGGTTGAACTGTCTCCGGCTTGGTTTCGACAAGGACACGATGTGAGTGAGCCATACATTAAGTGGAGACAAAGACCGACACATATGATCTAGATGAACCATGAACCGGTTGTGATATCATCGGCGTTGAATGACTCAAATGCCGACACATGGCTCAAAGCCGCCTGTGAATCAATTGCACTCATATCAGCAACCCTCGCCATTACACACCCACAATTGTACATGTGTGGCCGAGAGACGCTTCGACGTCTGGCAAAAGAACCATCGTTAACTGAAGTCATCAACCAGTGGCCATCGGTGTTCAATGGGATGTCAGTGATCAGCAATCGGGAAACACCGGTGCATCGAGACAACAATTCGAGAGCAGAATGGTATGATATTTTGGCAACCATTGGACCATACAAGGACGCCGTTCTAGAATTACCTAACATCGGACTAGAATTGCAATACAATTCCGGAACACTCGTCCATCTTGGGGGAAGAATTTTGAGGCATGGGGTGTTTAGGATATCAGGTGAACGGGTATGTCTTGCATTTTATATGAGAGACAATGTACATGAGAGGGTAGGGGTGCCGGCGGTTCCTTGGATGACATTAGATCAAATTGGCAGACAGGTAGTAGAAGATCAAGCCAATGTATAGCAATGCATTGTTCAGACCTGAGAGAATGGCCTAATAATCCAAAAACAACAATCAGAGTGGAGAAACACCGACCGGAGTAGGGAAACACCGACCGGAGTAGGGAAACACCGACCGGAATAGGGAAACACTGATCGGAGTGAACAAACGCCGATTGGCACCAAAAAACACCGCTTTGGAGTGGACAAACACTGATAGGAGCTCCCAAAGACCAATAGGACTTGTCAAACGCCAATAGGACTTGCCAAACATTGATAGAGGTTGCCAAACGGGAATCGGACTGGTTAAATGCCAATCAGACTTGACATACACTGATCGGACTTGACACATGCTGATTGGACTTGTTCTAATATACAATTATCTATTAATTCCCCTTGACATCTCCATTCTTGTATCCATCAACCTCCACCATCTATCTTGCAACATCTTACCATCCTCAATTTTATCCAGCGTCTGTGTTCTAACAATCTGGTAGCTCTCTACCACTTGAGCCTGGATGGTCTCGAGGTACTTGGCAAGTTCGGCCTTTTGTTCACCAGACAAACTTGACACAAATGATGATGGTAATCGTGGCAGGAGAGGGACGGCTATTCGGAAATGTTCAACTGCTGTTTGAGGGCATTGCTCAGTCAAGCACTGCTTACCGTCGGACTTGCCTGTCTTTTTATCCTGGAATTCATCGGCATCCATTGCATCGGGGTTGGCTGAGGTCCGTGTCTTCAGAACATCATCTAATGTCGTTATAGGGGGAACATCCGGAGCCAATTTGCTAGTCGATGCCACCGGGGTTGGGCTTTTTCGTCCAGGATGAAAAACCGGCATTTCTCGGAGTTCCTTGTGGGTCTCCTCGAGTACCTGTACAAAGGAATGGAGGGCTAAGAAGCCTGAAGGCATGGATGCAGAACATATTTTACCTGCCAAAGTCCGGAAAAATCTACAAAGTCTTCCTTTGCCGAAATTCCACCTTCCTTTACCGATTCATAAGCCATCCGAAAACTAGCAGCCGTCTCTTCCTGTGAATGATTCTACTGTGAAAAATACAATGAATGGAAACATAAATATTACCTCCATCAAGGCGACTGCTGAAAAATATCCGGCAAACGTGATGAGAATGTCCTTCGCGCCACCGGCCAGCGATCCTTGCTCTTCTCGCCACCATTGCCCAGCATGAAGATGCTTTTGCACGAAGTGCTGTGCTAAGCCTTCGATCGGGAGTTCCTGTGTAAAGAGAAGCTTCTCCCATACATATGGCAGGCTATAACTGTATATCGCTTTTGCCGTTCCCTGGATAATTTCCGGTATTTCCAAAATGATCCCTCCAAGTTGAGCCATTCCGATGCATGTCGTCGCCATTGCCTGCAACGAATGGAGTGTATTTCAATAGAATTAGTCGTTTCACTCACAAGTTCATTCTGCATGTTCGAAAGCCAAGTCTCTCGTTGTGTTGGAGACATGCCATCCCAAGTTATTGCCATTGCCAAGATCGCCGACCGAATGCGACGCGCTAGAAGGTTGAGGAGTTGCTGGCATTCGATGAGTTTCGACATTTGAAGTTTTTGGGAGGAATTGGCTTGGATATTGCAGTTGAAGTCAGAGGTGTCTTCTATTTACGTTTATTTAAAAAGTGTTACAACATCGGCGCCGATACTTCCATCGGCGCCGATGGATGACTAGCTGTTAATTTACATGCCTTAAGCAATACCATGGTACATGATTATGTATTTAAGAAAATCCCAAACATGCTTTCTGCTTGTGTAGCAAATTGATCCCACATAGCCGCTTGCCTTGCAGCATAACATCGTTTTCCCGATGATCCATGTCTGATGACCAACTCCATTCGATTTCTCCAAGTCTCAGCTTTGATTTGGAAGAACCTAATGGTCCACTCCATTTCCTTCTTGACCAATGTCAATTCCTCTGTCCATCGGCAAAAATTGGCGTTCGACCGCAGCCAGTGAACCCGATAGACTGACTCAAATTCAAAAAACTGTGATTCGAAGGAGGGGAACACTCACATTCTTCCATCCAGTCATTGCCAGCAATGTCCCGGTCTATATCCATGTTCCAAAACCACGCTAACGACTTGTTTTTTTGCCCTGGTTGTTTCAGATCCACCAAAGCAGTAGTAGCTGTGAGTTCATCTTGCCTAAGCAACTTATACCTTTCCAATGTCTCGGGAGATGCCCCCAGAGAGACCAAGGCTTTTCGGGCGAGACGATAAACTCTTGCATGGTGCTTGACATGGGCTTCCACTGAATAAACCTCTTTCCAAGCCCTTGTCTTCTGCTTTGTCCCCGATGCCAATCGAACGTTTTTCCGGAATAGATACGCTTTGTGACCTAAACAAATTCGAATTTGGTGAAGGGCGCTGTCTGCTTGAGCTTCTCTCAATTTCAATTCTGCAGAAATCAGTTTGCTCGCCGATGCGTCGAATGCCGATAACTGAAGGTTGGAAGGCAGGAATAAATTGGTCTTCGTCGGAGAATCTTGATCCCAGGATTGCCGGTGTTGATGGTTGATGAATGGATTGTCTGTGTCTGGCTCGCGTTCATTGTCACTTCCATTGTCCGATGATTCGGAATCTGAGTCAGATTGTAGCGGATCGACATCTGGCATCATCTCTTCATCGATGAGGTCGGAATCCATGAATTTCACCGATGACTTGTGAAACCGGTCAATTCTGTTTCTCAATCGGCGTCTTTTGTCCTCCATGGAAAGCTTAGCTATCGGTGATGGTTTCCGGCCAAGCCTTCTCTCTTCATAAGCTAGCGAGAGTCTGAAATGCAATCCAAGACTGTCAATGCAATTGGAACCTCATCATTGATATGTTACATACTGTGTCTCCTGAATTTTGAGTCCAGAGGATAGCCAGGCGATGGTGCCATTCATCAGGCCATTCGTCTTTTCATTTAGGGTCAGTTCCAGGATTCTTTCTTCTTTCGTGGGTCCTAGACACCGGCTGAGAGATGATTTCATATCGGATGGCTCAGAATTACCTTTAGATGTTTTGGCATCATAGATGTCCATTGCCGACTCGTCTCGATCCCGGTATTTTTGAGCTCTTTTTGCCTCTTTTGTCCATTTCCGAGTGAGGTCGGCGTCGGCTGTCGAAACGAGGTCATCCAATGCCGATTTGCTACTGGCAACGCCGATGACGGCTTTGCGATATTTTTTGATCAATGTTGGACCTGCGACCACGAAGGCCTATAAATTCCAGATGCTAGGTTTATACAAATGACAATGAATACAGACCTATTCTGATGAGTTTCTTGAAGTTGGAGTTGTTCATGTGAGCATCGATCGTTTCCTGACGGGATGCAGCAGACATGGTCCTTGTGCTCTTGGCGATATGATCAAGGGGAGCCCATAATGATTCCAATATTTCGCCGTCAACCTGGCCAGCACCTTCAATAAATTGAGGGCTGTATCGGGGATGGCATTGATCTTGATGACCCATAATGTGAAACAGGCCGATTCCTTTCTTGATTTTGATCCCTTCAGGAGTATGCAGATAAGGACCTTGACTCAATCTCTCTTGGAGGTGCTTGCCATATTGGCACATGATATCATAGATGAGCAGGATGGTCTTGAAACCAGAGCTCCACTTGAGAACTTCTGAAAGGGCGTAGTCCATGTTCATTTGTCTGGAATGGAATCAATGTTAGTATATTGGCAAAATACTTGGTATTGGATGTAGAAGGAATGGCAAACTAGTCCGATGCATCGGCATTGGTGACAACTCCATCATCGGCGATGGTCTGAACGCCAACGCCGTCATCAGCATTGGTGAACTTGACAACATCAGATAAAAAAATTACCTTTCACCCTTCTGAAAATCGACAACTGAATGTGGAACAAAACATCCATGACGAGCACAGGCCAGTGCACCAATACCGGTCGCATCCAAATTTTGTTTTCGAGAATTAGCCTGATTCACCGCCCTATGTTCATTGCATGTTGACTTCTGAAATATTTAAAATTTTCAACATTTCCTAGACATTAATTCATTCAATAGAACTTACCAGTATGACCTCTTTGGTTATTCGGATATGTTTTTTATATCTATCCTCCCCAACCATAAACCCATGACCATCAGCGATAGTAACATCATCCAGAGGCCTCCGCATCTTCATGTGTTCTACTTTGAAATTTCCATCCATCACGAATGAAGGCATAATGCTGCCGGTATCCCCTTTGCTGTTTTTCCAATCTTCTGGCAAGTTGAGACCAGGCTGCGGACAAGCAGGACATGTCGTGGTGAGTTGGCCAGGTCCTGGTTCCTGGTTGTCATGTTGGCCAAATCCATTCCATTTCCGGGCCTTCAGATTTCTCCATTGCCTTGTACATCTTAGTAATTCACGGTAACGGTTCTGATAGGTTGTCAATCAAAATTTACCGGTGAATAAATCAGATTACATACCGGGACGGTGTGAGGAAACGGTGAGCTGGTAAGCCGGAGTAATTTAGAATGAAATGCCTGGCAAGCGGTTTTACATTCCAGGTTGTCTAGGAGACACTCGTCAAGGACTTGGAATGTGAATGCAGTTTGGGGCTTTTTTGATGTTGCGGGATATAAGCCGACATCAAGCAACTGAATGTCACGTCCAGCTGCTCCTCTACATTCACACCATCGGATGACCAGACGATGGATACCTGAGCTGTCCACCACCACCATAACGCTTTCACATGTCTTATCAATGTCTTTTGGTGAATCTGGAAAACTTTGCAATGAAAAGGGCGTGGTTGGTTCTTCAGTATTTTTTGATCTTTTGGCATTGTCATCGGCATCGGCATCGGCATCGGCGTTATCATCGGTGTTGTCAGCGTTATCATCGGCATAGTCATCGGCGTAATCATCGGCGTAATCATCGGCGTAATCATCGGCGTTGCTATCGGCGTTGTTATCGGCATTTGCGTCGGTGTTGGCGTTGGTACTGGCATTGATGCCGTTGTCAGCATTGACAATGCAATCCTCGGTGTCATTAATAATGGTGTTGTCACTCCGGACAGCTGGACATGGCAACCCTCCATGACCTAGGTGGAGCTTGACTCCCACTTCCATCAACCAGGCAGGCGTAAAGTAGTCACCGGTCCATTTTTCCACCCGATGAAATGGTAACCTCTCATGGATATCTGCACAACATGCCTGGCAGTATATAGGACTACCAAAACACGTGGAGCATTTCCATGTGCCTTCGGCTGTCCCACAACCCATGCAGATCTGTCTTTCTGGAGGTGCTTCTCTGGCCAGGATATGGTCTAGATATTCTGTTCTATGGGGTAGCCATTCCCTCATATAATTGCTGGATGACTCCAAGAAGATGACTGTCAGTTGGACCTGTGTAAGACCAAGTAGAAAGTCATATTTACATTATTGCTGGGCAATATTAGAGGCTCAATATGTGGGAGATCTTGAGGGTAATCGCTATGTTCTTCGCAATAATCTTGAGTCATTCTTTGTCTTTTTGTAGGAGAGGAATGTGAGCTTCTAGGGCTGTCGACAATATTCCTTCGAGTCTGAAATCCACGAGCAGTGAACACTTCTTTTAATGTCACCCTGCTAACACGAGGAGCAGACTTTCTTTTGAACGACTTGACCATGGCTGAATAATCGGTTAGATGAAATAAATACGAAGTGGAGGATTTAAAAAGAAATTGGAACGGTAAGAATACGCAGATGAGAGTGTAAATTATTGAGGAAATAAAATGTGGACGGTCGAAAGTCGGTTGACGAAATTTCGATTTCTGAAATGGGTGTATAGTCAAATTTGGCAAACTTGCAACATCGACAAGTAGCCGCACACAATTCATCATTTATTAAATCTCATCTCATCTCCTGCAAATTCAAACCTCTTTCCTGATTCCACAATGCCTGAAACCTCTTTCACTGCCGCTCAACTTGCCACCCTCAAAGGCAAACTTGAGGAATTTAGGGCTGGAGACAAAAAAGGACGTGCCAAAACCATGAAACAGGTGCACACCAGTATTGTTGGTGCACAAGGGAGGTCTGAGACTCCCTTGGAATACATTGCAAGTGGAGCTGGTAACCAAATTTAATTTTGCTAATTTCAGCCTTTAGAAAATAAAGGAATGGTTTTACAACAATGGACGTCGTAGGACCAGAAAGCCCCTTTACAACCATAGACAAATTTGGAACTTTAAGAAGGTTGTAGGTCATGAGATGAGGGAGGAGGTAGAGGGAAAAGTGTCAGAGTTGTCGGGATCAACCCCTGGTACCAAGCAATGGATGGCAAAGTACCAGGCTGGGTTGAAGGCTGTGTGTGAGGAGTTGCCGGAAGAAGAAGTCCAGAAGTATCAGGGGTTGTTGGATGAGTGGAAGTCGAAAGGACCTCCAGTACATGTCCAGCAAAAGTAGGTTCTCATATTGTATGTCCCGACGACATGGCTGAACTTGCGACCTGATGTCCCTAGGAATGCTGAAAAACATGCGGTGCAATACATCAAGGAATTCGCTACACAAATGCATAAGGACTTGGGGATGAGGGTTTTCGTGCTGTCAGCATGTCGGGACACATCAGACAATGTGTTGGTTTCGTCGTATGTGGTTCATGTAACTTTGGTTACCTGTTTTAAACTAATCTTGGTCCAGCCATGACTTTAATGATGAGCTAGGTCATGAGTCATTTGTGAAGGCTAAACCTAATTGGCAAAAGGGATCGGTGATGACGGAATGGGAGGCATATGCCTCAGAAGAACTGGGTGAGTATTATGCCTTTGTAAAATTTCCCTAGTTTGTCTGGGGAATGGAAATTTGGATGGTATACAGTCAGCATCAGATTGCCATTGGCAGCCATTGGCATTGGTGTGGTCATCGGCGTTTCCATCGGCGTCGGTGTTGATGTCGGCGTTGGCATTGATATCGGCGTCGGTCTTAGCATTGGCTAACTCATTCGGCTGAATTTACTAGGAAAACATGACTCAGGTAGCAATGATGAAGCTGATGGACCTACGACTAAGAAGCCGACAAAACAACCCAAAGTTCATCTGGATGATAAAGGTGTCCCCAAACTTCCCATCTTTCCGGGAATGAAAAGACCAAATTTGGAGGAGATGAAAACCCTTATCAGGGACTTTTTAAATTTGCATTATCGTATGTGTCTCAGCTCTCAGTAAGGTCATTCTGATATCATGTGAAATCAGAATTACGGTCCGGTGACAACTCAGCTTCGGTTCCTTGGGGAGATCTCAGCATCAGCCAAGATCAATACATATCACCACAATATTTGCCGGCTAGCTTTCAACTCCGGGATCCTTCAAAGCTAGTCAAGCAGCAGGCTTTGTCAGTTCTTGACTTTTGGTATGAAAGGCAGGCAAACAAAAAGGTCAAGACAACGTTTGAATTCAGGGGCTTCAAGGGACGGAACGGTGAAATCGATAACTCCAACCCATCTACCTCTGGAAAATCTCGAAAGAAAGCTCCACAAAAGTCTAATGCAGCAGGACCTTCCCGACTTCGGCAACAGGACATTTCCGACAGTGAATCTGGTTCCTCATCAGATTCCAATAGCGAGTCCGGTTCGGAAGATGACGACGATGAAGGAAAACAGACAGCTGACAAGGGAAAGCAGAGAGCCGGCACGGGAAAGCAGAAGGCCGATAAGGGAAAGCAAAAGGCTGACGGTCATTTTGTTGCCGACGATGCACTTGATGGAGATGAGGAAGACGATGATGAAGATACCAGCAACAAAGATCCCGGTCACTGTTCCAAGATGCTCACCGTCCCATTTCCTCCGGAATCCATCATTGATCCAGAGGAGAGGTTCCAGTACCTAACTTCACTATCGGATAACCAAGTGTATCAAAGGTGCCTTCAAACGGTGTCTCAACTTCCGGTAATTTATTCTTTGCATGATCGGATTCCGTTTAGGCTGATATAAATCTAAATTAGGATGATGCCAATCCTACTCCTATCCCCAAGTCAACTCCAAACTGGGCCACTTGGAAGTACAAACACACGACTGCACCAAAAAATGTCCATTCGTCGGTGAAGATTGGAAATGCTTACTTGGAATGGCTAGATGGCCAGCCATATTTAAAAGCCGATGGGACATATAGGAGCCGACTGTTTATCGAGGGAGTGTTGCTTAGCATCGGCCTTCTCAGTCAAGACATGGCTCGATCTCATTTTTGGGATGAGGAGGGGGATGAAGAAGGAGTTGAGCCAAACCTTGAAGACTACATCATCAAGACGAAGCTCGACTTCACAAAGGTTAAGCCTAGGCTGGATGCTGTGTGTGAAAAGTTGAGGAAAGGATTGAGTTCATTGAAAAGGGGGGCTCCTCAGGACAGTGATGGCAAAGAGAGGAATCCGAAGAAGCAGAAGCTGATGGGGGGTGAGAAGTTGATAAAAGATTTGGATGATCAGGGTACCAGAAAAAGCCCTAGAAAGGCACGTAGGTAACAGTTCAACAAGTGTACTATTGAGAGATGTGAACATGAACTTTATTTATATCTGCCAACGAAAATGCCAATAACCACTCCGATGACAAGTCCGATGACAACGCCAATGACAGATCCGATGATCAACCCTATGATAATGCCCATGACATAACACCGATGACCACGCCGATGACAAGTCCGATGACAACACCGATAATAACACCGATGATAACACCGATGACAACACCGATGACAACACCGATAACAACGCCGATGATAACACCGATGACAACACCGATGACAGCACCGATGACAACACCGATGACAACACCGATGACAACACCTATGACAACGCCGATCATAACACCGATACCAACCAGACTCTGGTAAAAATGATAACACAGAACATATCACACAAACATTCCTCATTCAGGCTTAACTTCACCCAATTACTTCACTCATTTAGAGAGCACATGAGAAATCCAAACCCAGTCCATTCATTCCGTGAATCCAGCCGTATACATATGAAAACATAAAATTATCCTAGCCAAACCAGCCGCCTATGTGAGGAAGGATTTATCTGGGGACCTCAAATATGGAGATCGGATGACCTCGGAAATCGACATGCTTGGGGTCACCGTCGATTGCTGTCTGTCGGAGGCCAGAGGTTCAGACATTGCACGGAGTCTCACTGGAGGTGGCAACCGTTCTCTGCTACTCCGGAGCTCCCTTTGGTCTGTCAATGTGGATGGACCAGCCATCTGGACATTCTCTGTCTCACTCTGGGATCTCAGTGGCATCGCCTCCTCCGATGGTTCCTTCTTTTTCAAAGGCAATTCAAATACCTTTGTCTCCTCCTTCGCCAGCCTCCCCCTGAACCCTTCCATCATCAATTTGAGGGCCTGAACCTCAGCCTCCAGAGCTTGTATCCGGCTCGATTTGACAGCCCGGACCTCGGCCTCCAGACGTTCTATCCTTGATAGCAGCTCTTGATTGGAGCTGTCCGAGCTACTGGATTTGCGTACCGTCCCAAGGGCATCCATTCGGGTTGGGTGGAAGACGACAGGGTAAAGAGTCGCTAAATTTCAGTAATATGTCAGCAAATTTTCATTCAAGAACTGACTCAAACTCACAGCCCTCAGGAATGGATGATTTTCTCAAATCATCATCCACATTGATCACCTCCTTCGCCTTCCCCTTGCCTTTCGACTTGCCTCGCCTTTGGGTGATCGGGGGAGGCAAAGGTGACACACTCCGCGACGGCGATAGGGTCAGCGTCGGAGGCGTTTGAATGCGAACCGTTGATTTTCGAGGCCGGAGGGTCATTCCGGAACCAGATGCAACTGATGGCTTTGGAGGTGCAGGGGGAATGAGGATAACCTTCATGATCTTCTTCTTGATGATGCTTGGCCCCGGTGTCGGTGTCGGTGTCGGTGGTGGCGGCGTCGGTGTCGATTCCCTCCTAGGTTTGTTGGCTTTGAAGGTCTTTTGGGCGGGTTCAGCTGGCGTCCTCTTTTTCCCATCCCACACACATTTCGTCTTGAGCCGATGGCATTGAGTGCATGCCGTCCTAGTACCTTTCTGGCAAACCAACGTAGGCCATCGGTCGAAGCAACGCCGGCAACACTAAAGGTGCCAGAATGAAGTAAAAATTCTTTGAAACGGCAGGCTAACTTACCTGTTCCCTCGTAAGCCCAATTGTCCCGTCCGTTTGCTTTTGCCTCTTGCTAGGTGTTTCTTCTTTGGCCAGGTCTTCTCGTCGTCTCTTCAGCCTCCTGGATCCTGATCGGCGGTTGGGAATGTCGTCCAGCTGCATGACCTCATCCTCACGCAGCGTCTTCTTCGAACCCTCCTCATCGGACTCCTCCTTGACTATGTCAGTCATCTCGAGGTCTATGACCTCCACCTTTTTCTCCTTCCCCTCACCCTTTCCCGTCAAGCTCTTGCCCAAGTCTTTCTCCTCATTCTCCTCCGTCGTCTTCTCCTTCTGTTTCCCCTTGTCCTGGCCCCTCGGCTTCTTCCCTTGCCCCATTGCCTCCTCCTCCTCCTCAAGTTCATCTTCATCATCATCATCATCCCCTTCCAGATCGTCCTCTTTGTCCTCTTTGTCCTCTTCTGATTCCAATTCATCTTCCTCCTCCTCGTCCTCCGACTCCGATGCATCCTCCTTTTCATCCTCCTGCTCCTTGCCCTTCCCTTTCGCATTCGCATTCCCCTTCCCCCTCCCCTTCCCGGTCCCCTCCTTCCCATTCCCCTTCCCATCCTTGTTGCTCCTCCCATGCTTCTTTTCAGGAGGGGGTTGCCGACTCCTCATCATCGGGAATGGTTTTAGGCGTTTGACTGGGTTAGTTTGGACATAGGTAGTCAATAAAGCCCTGTAGGCATGTCAGTATTTGAATAGATTAACTCACCATATTCATCGGTCCACCAAGCAGGACCGGTTCTGGGTCCATCATACTCCGGAGTCTTCCTACCGGCAACATACCCCGGCTCATTGGTGATGTTGGGGTCTTCTTTGCTGATTCTTCGAATTCGTGGCAACTTACGCCGCTCGGGGTCGTAGTTGGCCTTGTATTCTATGGCCGCACTGAGGATGAGCCTAGGGATATGGATCTTGATACCTTCGGACTCTGCAGCTTTGCACACTTCTGAAACCTTGATCTGTATTCCAAGGGTTTGCATTTAGAGTCCAGAAGTAACTTGTGATAGAAAACCTACCATTTCCTGCGTGACCTGGTACATGATGTGGTTCCGGAGATTGCTGTCAAATTCAGCCTTCGCGACCTTGAAGGCGTCCGTGAGTCGTGCATTTATCTCATAGATGACACCTTGATAATCGATGTTTTGGGCGGCCATTGTAGATTCGTGTGTGTGTGGTGGATCTGTTGGTCAAAGTTTTCAGAATATCGGTGAATTCACCGCGAAAAACTCTCCGACGTGTTTTTTTTTGTTTTGGCCAAACTTGAACAAACAACGTTGAATATCGGCCATCGGCATTTGTTGCAGTCAATACACCTCAATGGCTCGATCTAAAGGTGAGATCTACTACTGCTGCTCATTATCAAGCACCTTTGTTGACGAATATCTGGTAAAATGTAGTAACTAGCAGGAGTATGTAGCACTCTATCAACTTTGCTGGTGTCACTCTCAACTCTGGTGTTTAGAGCCGATCGTTTTAAAGACATTGAAGGACTTCCCTGTGGTTCCCTGTAAGTTATTTTTTATAACTTGTGCTTAACTAAAACATCAATCAGCGGGACTTTTCACATTTGGCCTCGCCCCTGCTGATGAGGTCAAGTCCAAATCACCAGCTCCTGATTTGGTCAAAAACGATCCAGAAGTACCGGGAGTAGCAGGCCCCTCGGCCCCCTCCAATGTCAGAAAGGGTGGATCGGCATTCAATCCTGAAGTACCCGGAGTACCAGGCCCTTCAAATGCTGGAAATGGCGGACCGGCATTCGTTTGGCCCAGTAGTAGGTTCAATGGTGCACGACTACATGAGATTTTATCACACTTATATACAGGAACTGCGTTTGGCGGTTTCGATATGCTGAAACCACCCAGTCTTCAAAAACCCTCGGTTCAGGTGCAGGATGATGACAAAATGGTTATCGATTTGGATGCCCCTGCCGATGCAGACAGAATGGTGATCGATTTGGACACCCCCACTGACACCGACAACGACGTCAACCCCCACACCGATGCCGGTAAACAACGTAACGTGGAGGCTGATGCCGTTTCCGAGGCATCCTCTTCCTCGTTCTGCACATCATATCCCAAAACGCCGAGGCCCTCAAACAAATGCAAGTCCGATGAAAAACTTTTGCAAATATATGCTGATATCAAATCATTCAAAAGCAGGTTCCTTGTTGCATGAACAGAGAAAAACACGAAAACGGAAATGTCTAGATGCTTCAATTTACAAAGGATGGGCAAGCCGGAAAAAGCAGAAGGTCAGGTATGGAGCGGTAGTCAACCAATACCCAGCCAAACATCGGCTCTGGATTGAACACGAAGAAGCGAATATTAAACAGGAATTCAGGACATGTATAGGGGATACGACAAGGCTCAAGATGCTTCTTGATAAAAGCCTAGATACCATCTTCAGTCTAGATGTAGCCCTTGATCAATTAAAAAAATAATGTTTGCAATATACACCAAGACCATTGACCACAACAATGACAACAGCAATGATAATGCATATAATAACACCAATGAGAACACCTATAACAACACCGATAACAACGCCGATGACAACACCGATGACAACACCGATGATAACACCGATGACAACACCAATGACAACACCGATGATAACACCGATGATAACACCGATGATGACGCCGATGACAACACCGATGACAACACCGATGACAACACCGATGATAACACCGATGATAACACCGATGATATCACCGATGATATCACCGATGATATCACCGATGATAATACCGATGATGACGCCGATGACCACACCGATGACAACACCGATGACCATGCCGATGATAAGACCGATACCTACTCGAATGACAACACCAATGACCACACCGGCGCCGATCCCTACACCTAAGATGAGTAAACAGCCATCCCAGCCAATGTCGGCCCAACGGTCTTAGACGGGTGACACCCATCCCAGCCAATGCCGGCCCAACGGTCTGAGACGAGTGACAATAATCCCAGCCAATGCCGGCCCAACGGTCTGAGACGGGTGACAACCATCCCAGCCAATGTCGGCCCAACGGTCTGAGACGGGTGACACCCATCCCAGCCAATGTCGGCCCAACGGTCTGAGACGGGTCACACCCATCCCAGCCAATGCCGGCCCAACGGTCTGAGACGAGTGACAATAATCCCAGCCAATGCCGGCCCAACGGTCTGAGACGGGTGACAACCATCCCAGCCAATGTCGGCCCAACGGTCTGAGACGGGTGACACCCATCCCAGCCAATGCCGGCCCAAGGGTCTGAGACGAGTGACAATAATCCCAGCCAATGCCGGCCCAACGGTCTGAGACGGGTGACACCCATCCCAGCCAATGTCGGCCCAACGGTCTGAGACGGGTGACACCCATCCCAGCCAATGTCGGCCCAACGGTCTGAGACGGGTGACACCCATCCCAGCCAATGCCGGCCCAACGGTCTGAGACGGGTCACACCCATCCCAGCCAATGTCGGCCCAACGGTCTGAGACGGGTCACAATTATCCCAGCCAATGCCGGCCCAACGGTCTCAGACCATCCACTATACTCTAGCACTTGACTCGGCCCACCGGTCTCACATGGTACATATGTCACTTCTCAGTTGCCCCGTCAAGGACCTAACAATAATATTTTCTCGGCCCATCTCGGCTGGCCCGACTCAAACCCAACATTGTCACCCTTAGTTGCCCGGTCCCAGTCGGGTTAAGTCATGGCATGGTCTGTTTGACCCGGATGGCTCGAGCATTTTTGTGGTGAACTATGAGCAGTTCCTCCAAATGAATACTCGGACGATCCAGGATATCTTTGAATCCAGACACATCCTGGTCCATGGGGTTCCCCAGCAGGAGAAAATACAGTCCAATCTGGAAGGTCTGTCTAGACTTGGTAGCCTTACACAAAAGCGAACTGTGCAGGGTAAGTTATTTTCTTCTATTCCTCTGCATTTGCTCACGAAATGACAATAGTGGGATCTTTACGCTCCCGCAACAGTCATGGGAAGATGTTGCATGTTGGGAGCCTTTCTGATCTCTACCATGAGTCATTGCGAGTATCGCCCAGGCACATCTGGAATATGCTTGACTTTCCTTTGGGTCATGTCACGATCAACCCTGCTCCCATGTACCAGTATGAACCAAACATTATGGAAATTTTGTTGGTTGACCAATATAACTTACATCTCTAGTGCCCTAGCTTCCCATGAGCAAGCTTTTGCAGAGACACGTGACCAAAAGGGCTATATACCAGGCAAGTCATTGTTGGATGAACTCACTTGGGGGACCGCGGCGCTACGGGGTGCTACATCTTGGATACATGCCGATGACGATGGTTTTGCAACGGTAGTTAGGGTCATAACTGGCTGCAAGTATTGGGTTCTGTTACGTCAAAATAGAAAGACGCCTGCGGGGAACTACAATGGGGACATGGGAACTCGTCATGCCTTTGGAAAAGGCTGGGATCCCCTGGGGCCCTCGAAAGATATCTATGAGAAAGAGGGGGTGCTATTGACACCTAATGATGTCTTGTGAGTATTATTCATGTCTGCAAAGGATATCTCCAACACATGATTTAGTTTCCAACGGCCAAATACCCTTCATTATGTTGTCACCTTGGAGGACTCCATTGTATATGGCAATCACTTCTATGCTACATCGTCGATCGCAGACACCTGCATGGGAATCATCCATACTTTCATCATGTCTTACTCAATTACCAATGCCCAACACGACAAGACAAGATCAATTTTGAGACGAGTAATGGGCATGTGGTATGAACATTATTGTGTCAATGGGGCATTGGCTGCTGGTTAGTTTTTTCTACCCAAGTTCTATATAGCCTGTGAAATTACATCCCTCCATTTAACAGGTATAGATCGTGAAAATCACATTCCCGATGTCTCGACTCCTGCTGGTTTGTTAGATGTGGTAATGGTTGGCACTCTTCTGGAGATAGCAGAGGTCATCAATCGAAACCATTACACAGAGGAGATTGATGAGCTGGAGGAAGAAGAGGAAGCCTTTGCCCGTCTGCGATACCGTCGGTTCTGCACCTGGTTCACCAGTCAATTTGTGACAATTGTGGGTGGGGTCTGGGTACATCCGTCATATATCTTCAAGCGTTCTATCATTCAATTCTGCATATGCCTTATATTTTACAAGCGCGAGAGGCAGGCACAATCAGAAAATGTACCCACTACCACTGGTTGCACTGCTCGGAGACTGGAAAAGATGATCCATGGCCACCTGGAGACTCATTGGCCTGAATTGCTACCATTGCTGGAAGCCCTTCTCGATGACGAAGCAAATATAAGCAATGATGTCTCTTCATTCCGCTGGACTGGCCCCATGTTCAGGATTGCCAAAAGGAACTCTGACAGAGCTTTGGAATTGGCTCGATCATCTACAGAACGGAGGGATTTTGCGAGGGAACCTCTTTACAACTTTGGGGAGTGATGTGAAATTCTCTTGCAGCAGGTACGTGTTCTGCAATAGAAAAGGAGGTCAAAATAAATGTTTTTGCTTGATTAGTCGTGGTTTCTCTAAATTTCCACCATTCGATCTCCTTGCCAGCCTCGTTTTGTTTTGACTACTATTATGTATTTGCATCAGTTGGCCTTTTCTCATTATCGCATCACAAACTCTGTATTTTCATTTTTATAATTAATACACACTGCAATGATGTAATATGTGACATGTCACGGCCGATGAGTCGGCTGAGACACGTCACAGGGAATGTTGTTACCAAATATGTCAGTTATTTTGAAGATACCATTTTTAGAAACATCATATGATGTTTGTTGAGACGGTTGAAATTTTATTCACTTCAACCATGACCTGGGTTACTGCTGCCTATCAACAAATTCTCCTCGAACACAAGCAACATTATTATGATGCTGCCGACAAGCAGGCAAGAAACACCGTTATCAAGAAGATTCGGTCAGCCATCAAAAAGAAGATCCAGGAGGATGGGAACAGGAGCCAGCTCGACAACCTCTCCCAAGTCATTGAAAATTCTGATTTTAAGCCAAGCCATTGTCAGCTAACATGAAATTCCACTCAGAAAATTTACACTTGGCTCAAGAACAACAAGGAAAAGCAAGACACTACAGTTGGTTCTGATGAAAAGAAACTGAGAGCAAAGTTTGTCAAGACATGGGACTTGCGCACTGTCGTTGTAGAGAAAATGAAGACCCAGATAAATGACAGAATCAGGGATGTCAGTGGAGCAACTCCTGGATCTGATCAGTTCATCTCCCAGTACAAACGTGCTTGCAAGTACATTATCGACAACCTCTCACCACAACAAAAGGCAGAGCTGGAGGCCTTGGCTGTAGAGTGGAACAAAGGGAAGATGACAGATGAAGTGCGGAGCAGGTATGTGGCAGCAAATTGTCAATAAGCTGTATACTGATTCCAAATTTGGTAGCAATGCTGACTGTTCTATGGGAAGGGTGGTTCGAAAGTTTGTGAAGGAAATGGAGGTGCAGATGGGTGCCAAGGTGTTGGTATTGGTGGGCTGGAAGGATCGACATGGTGATGCCCAAACCTCCAAGTAAATCTTCACCCACTCGACAAAATTTGAGCAGATGAATAACCTGGTTTAGATTTGAATCTCACACGACACATGGGGATTCCTTCACCAGGGCCAAAACCTTCCAGGAGCACATCATGAACCCCTGGAATGACTGGGTCTTTGAACAATACGGTAAGTTTGAGATTATATCTCAGAAACTTAGTCTCTGATCACAGACCAGATCATGACAGTACTGACCATGACAGTGACAATAATCAGGATAATCGTGCAGGACTACCAAAGAAGGACAATGATAAGAGTGTAACTCGAGTCCTTAGCATTGATGACTTTGGCTTGCCGATTTTGCCTGACATAAAGGGGATGTCTTTACCAGTGAGGAAGGAGATTTTCAGGTCATTAATGACCATGTCATATCGTGAGTTGAATCCACAAGAAATCAAAAAATCATCTAAGAATGGGACTTAGGTCAATTCACCAATAACCCAAATGCGGCTGTCCCATGGGGCAAGTTGAGAGAGTCCATTGGCCAGTTTATCGATCAGGAGTATCTCCCTGATGGGGTATCAATATTGGAACCAACGAAGATGCAAAAGGATGGCCTAAAACTCGTCTTTGAACACTGGGAGAGCCGTCAAGCAGAGGGAAAGGTAACCCTCAAGTTCAAGTCAGCAAGGGAAGGAGACCAGGAAAAGGCTGCAAAAAAGAAGAAAGCCAGGCAGAAGAAGGCATATGTTGAGTTATCTGATGAGGAGGAATTATCTGACAAGATCGTTGGATCATCACGGAGAATTAAGGGTATGGAGAGGTTGGATGAGGGAGACCATGAGGATGGAGGTGGAGGAAATGGAGGTGGATCCACAGAAGTAGAGAGAATAACTTTCCAGAAGCAAGCGTGAGTGAGTCAAACTATGTGGCCTAACATTATCGTTCATGTTGCCAGGTAGTCCTGCCACTGTCAATGGTGACAAGGAATCACAGTACAAATTTTTATTGGATTTGTCAGAGATGCCCGAATATCAAAATTTGGTCCGGTATTGCTATGAAAATTTTGTGAGTAGAGTCTTCCGTAAAATTGAAATAAAATAGGGCTGAAATTCTATTGAAACTGTTAGGTGTGGAATGTTGCTGATGATGCCAATCACCCTTGGATGTCCTGGAATTACCCAGGAATATTTTTGCCACCAGAGTTCCATGATGGTACTGGGGTGGAGATGGTTAGGAAATGGATGAGAAAGCGTCAATATCCAGAAGACATTGCCTTGGTAGTGTTGGTCATTGGACTATCTTTACGGGACATCCATGCCTCCCAATTTGTGGAGGGTGATTTTGATGAGAATGCTGGAATTCCAGAATATGTTTGGGAATCCACTTATGGCATGGAAGAATCAGGTAAAATGTTGGAAACTGCTAGCTCTCTCCAGAAATTCATGGAGAATCAAGAGTTCAACCATATTGGTGGGTCAGATGGGGTGGGGGACAATGGTGGATTGTTGAAAGACATGAAAGGAAAGGGGAAGGAAGTTGTGGGTGATGATGGAGGTCAGAATCGGGGAAAGAAAAGATCAAGGCAGAGGGATGATGAAGAGCAGGAGGAGTCGAATAAGGTGAAACAAAAGCCATCGAAAGTTAGATCCAGTAAGAGGTTGAGGAAATAAGGTGAGTCCTCTGATTTTTTGGAAATATCTTTCTTTTAATTTGCTTACATATAGACACTAATGTGCATTCTTGGACCTCTATTTTTGTGAGTGAATGGATCGGACCCTCTTTTGCCCATATTATCTTTAGAGCCCTTCATTCCATACCTGTGACTGGAATCTGTGTCCAAGATGTCTGTGGTGCTGGATTCATTTTCCTCTTTTGAAGGACCCCAGGGGAAAGTCAGGGTTATCCCACCATGTGCTCTTGTATTGAATATGTCTTCCTAGTTACACTCTGTTGGCATTGATAATCTCTCTTTCTCAGTATTTCACTTACCCTCATTAAAGTTCAAGACTTACTACAATTATGAATTGAATAAATATTTGTGGAACCAGATAGCAGCCCTATCATTGTAGAGATGGACGTATGAATCTCAAGTACAGATTGTTGGGGTAAGATAGTCATGAGTGTGGGGTGATTCACAGTCATGAAATCAGGTAAAGGTTGGGTGCTGTTGGGAGGAAAATGCTGCCCAGTGGGCTGAATAAGCCCTAAGGGTCCATGGAGCTCTAAGAAGAGATAATGGTCATTCACCCATGGGACCATTCATATCCAAGGCAAAACAAGGATCTGCCCCCCATGGGCCCATGCATACTGAATACAAAATAAATATCCACCCCCCTATGGGCCCATTCATACTGAAGGCAATATGAATATCCACCCTGGCATGGGTCCACTCATACCCAAAGCCAATTAAATATCCACCCCGGATGGGCCCATTAATACCGAAGGCAAAATAAATATCTTCCCCCAATGGGCAAATTTGTCAGTACTGTGGAATAAAATATCCACCCCCCATGGGCCCATTCATACCCAAGGCAAAATAAATATCCGCCTCCCCATGGGCCCATTCATAACCAAGGCAAAATAAATAGCCTCCCTACATGGGCCCATTCATACCCAAGGCAAAATAAATATCCACCCTACATGGGCCCATTCATACCCAAGGATAAATAAATATCCGCCCCCCCATGGGCCCATTCATACCCAAGGATAAATAAATATCCGCCCCCCCATGGGCCCATTCATACCCAAGGATACATAAATATCCACCCTCCATGGGCCCATTTATACCCAAGGCAAAATAAATATCCACCCTACATGGGCCCATTCATACCCAAGGATAAATAAATATCCGCCCCCCCATGGGCCCATTCATACCCAAGGATACATAAATATCCACCCCCCATGGGCCCATTCATACCCAAGGCAAAATAAATATCCGCCTCCCCATGGGCCCATTCATACCCAAGGATACATAAATATCCACCCCCCATGGGCCCATTCATACCCAAGGCAAAATAAATATCCGCCTCCCATGGGCCCATTCATAACCAAGGCAAAATAAATAGCCTCCCTACATGGGCCCATTCATACCCAAGGATAAATAAATATCCGCCCCCCAATGGGCCCATTCATACCCAAGGATACATAAATATCCACCCCCCATGGGCCCATTCATACCCAAGGCAAAATAAATATCCGCCTCCCCATGGGCCCATTCATAACCAAGGATACATAAATATCCACCCCCCATGGGCCCATTCATACCCAAGGCAAAATAAATAGCCTCCCTACATGGGCCCATTCATACACAAGGATACATAAATATCCACCCCCCTATGGGCCCATTCATACCCAAGGATAAATAAATATCCGCCTCCCCATGGGCCCATTCATAACCAAGGCAAAATAAATAGCCTCCCTACATGGGCCCATTCATACCCAAGGCAAAATAAATATCCACCCTACATGGGCCCATTCATAACCAAGGCAAAATAAATAGCCTCCCTACATGGGCCCATTCATACCCAAGGATAAATAAATATCCGCCCCCCCATGGGCCCATTCATACCCAAGGATAAATAAATATCCGCCCCCCCATGGGCCCATTCATACCCAAGGATACATAAATATCCACCCCCCATGGGCCCATTCATACCCAAGGCAAAATAAATATCCGCCTCCCCATGGGCCCATTCATAACCAAGGCAAAATAAATAGCCTCCCTACATGGGCCCATTCATACCCAAGGATAAATAAATATCCGCCCCCCCATGGGCCCATTCATACCCAAGGCAAAATAAATATCTGACCCCCCATTGGCCCACTCATAGCCAAAGCCAATTAAATATCCACCTGCCATGGGCCCATTCATACCCAAGGCTAACTAAATATCCGCCCTCTCATGGGCCCATTCATAGATATGGCGAAATAAATATCTTCCCGCCCATGGGCCCATTCCTGTCTTATGGAATCAAAATATCTTGGCTGGCCTCGGCCCACTCACTACCTATGCATGTGGATATTATCTCGGCCAACATGGGCCCATCCAATAACATGGGCACTTTAGCCCATTGGCTCATCCATTGTCTATGGACAAAAAACCAATGCAAGGTGTGATAGTTCGGAAAGTTTTATTTCGCATTTCATCATTGTGATCGGAGGAGCTCATTCTCGAAGTCAGCGATGAAACTAGATTAGCCGCCGCTGGCAATCGCGGCGTTATTAAACATTTTGACCTGCCCTAAACTATGTGTTCACACCGGCTCGGATATTCCAGTATTACCACAATGTTTCTGAAGTTGGGTGGCAATTGGTTCCAAAATATTATATTATTTTAGTAAAACAGCCAGCTCATAGCTGAGTAGACAGAAGAAGTCCCAGGTTATGCAGTACATGCATTACTTCATGCATTGAGGCATCCTTGGAAACAACTAAAACACATGAGTAGCCTCAGAAGCCAAACAGATACTCACGAATTGGTTATTCAGTGATTTCTGGCGCCCAAAATAAATGTTGACTCTGATGGTATCGTTCTGGTGCACGACGGTGGAGGAACTCCCCCCATACAAGCCGGAGTGGTAAAATGGGAGATCCTGCTAGTGAATAGTATCATGAAATCATGTCAGGGAATGACGGTAGGAACACTCACTGAGTTTAAGATTAAAATAAGGAGGTAAAAATAGAGAACTGAGGTGGCAAATGACAAAGATGTGGAGAAATCAGAGCTAGCATTAGAACTGGCGAGCAATGGGGCCAAAAATGGTATCAGGAATTGGGGTGTCAAGACAATTGTTGTAGCAAGCAGAAATCTTGAACTCGGTGAGCAACCGTCCATGTCGTGGATGCCAAGAAAATGCTGCATGTGTGACGCATCCTCCCTTCAATCAAAAATCCATAAATTTAGTTTGACTGTTATGTGTCCATCGGCATCCGTCATAACTTCACTACCAATCCCGCACCCATCCCGTACTTGTTGGAATACGAGTTGCGAGAGGAGGGCGTTTGGCTGGGCCCACTGCAAATGCATACTGAATACATGTAGCGAAAACAATAAGACCAAAATCTTCGGGTTACCTGTACCCATTGAACAAGACCTTACCCCGGGCCGCAGGCATTGTACCTGTTGAAATGCGAGCGTGGTTGCTTGTGATGTGATGATCCGAGGGTCCACTGCTAATACACGAGTGAGTAACGAAGCAACTCCGAGTCATTATAACAGCACCTGCAGGTGTACCCATGCTAGGGCCTAGCTTGAAGTCAATAGGTGAGGAAAGAAGTCACGAGTCGGTGTTACTGCCAGTGTATGTGGATTTTGTTTAGGGTAGGCATAGTGTAAACATGGCGATAGTCACGGTATATTCTAGTTCCTCGGACTCGGACTCGGACTCGTTTTCGGAACAGGCTCCCTCCTCCTGCCAGTGGGGTTCAAACGATTGCCATAGTACTCAGGCTAGTCACGGTATTCATTCAATATTCATACCTTCCGAACACTATCACTAACTTGTTTCTACTACTAGTAGTACGAAACAAGCTCGAGGCAAATGGATGACATCTATGACAGGATTCATATTTTCCGAACCATCACTACGTTGTTGGAAGTACTTCAGCCATTCCATCATAATAGCTGGCATGAGATCGGCCTAGGTCCAAGTTCAAATTGCCGGATATTCCAAGTCCCACTGGCACGCAGCGACTCCAATCCTCAGGATGACTACGATAGACCCTTAGCTGCTCTTGCCACCCTTATGGCTGGAGATCACAATGTGGTAGCGGTGGCAGTGTCACACCCTGTCACTGGCACACAGGGTTCTACTTTGGAACTTACTGTTTGCAGCCATGAACAGCGCCGTCGTGATACTACAATCAATCCTCGGATGACGGCCAGTGACATTCATCCTTCTGACAACTTGGTGACCGGAGCTGAGAAACCCTCTGTTTTCACTCCGAGTGTGAGTGATGTTGACCCATCCAATCCAATTCTGTATCTCAGAAAGACATGGTGTGTTGTCTGAAGCCTATTTCGAATTGTTCACTTTTTAATGCTTTGCGCAGGACTTCACACTCATTTGAAGAACAGGCAGCTGCATTGGTTCACCTTTTCAACATTCACAAGCTATCGTCAGACAAGATGGGCATCTTTGCCTATGTAGCCGCCAAATCCAATGCAAAGATCTTTCGTCGGATGCAAAATTTGAAGTATTCTCTGCCATTTCTCAATTGCCTACTTGCTATCCCAGAATCTCGAATTAGGGATAGCCAGCATCCATTTCTATACTGGCGGAAAAATGAACCCCCCCCTCTGGATATCACCTTTATCACATCGCTCTCAGAGCCTATTATTCAACCTTTTCTGAGTCTTTCCGACATCAGTATCCCCAATCTCATGGACGCAGTGAATAAATACGAGCCCAACGCACCCCTTACCCCAGTTTATACTGAAACCACCTGTCACGAATTTCATCGGCTATTTTGCCATCTCCTTCGCAAATACCAGGAATTTCTTCTTGCACTCGACGAATACAACGGTCATCCATTGTCAGACGAGGACATGCCACATTTCGAAATTACGGTCTATCGTTTTACAGTATGCAGAATGGTGCTCCGGGACCTTGTTCATTCATCATTTATGGATGAACATCTGGCCAGAATGGAGCCTCCTGACCCTCATTGTCAGGATTATGAAGTCAGCCAGGAACAGAAGCATACAGGCACAGATACACCGGAGAATGTTGATCAGGATACAGTGCAGGATCTGAAGCTTATCAGTATTCAACCACATGTGAACTCAAATGAACCTGGAACGGGATCGCTTCCCGTGCGCGATGCATATGCGCATTGGCTGCATTTGCAGGTTGTTCATTTCGACGCCGTTAATGACCTGCTTGGGTTCACTTCCAATCTAGGGCAAATGGCCTTCTCTCTCAGAGTTGTTAACGTTTTTCCTGAGGGAATGCGAATGCGTCCTTGGAAGGATGTCGTCGAGCACATCATGTCCTTCCCCGGTCTGTGCGAATACCCCAACTTCTCTTCAGAAGATGCCATCGAAACGATTGAGAAAGTTTTGTCGACAAACACGGTGTTACAGAAAATTGACATGTGGAATGGTGACAACTTCCATGGGACACTGCATTGCCCAGCTTGCCTGGCAAGCGGCAATCCCCCGGGTGCATATACGGTCAATACAATCTTTAACACGTTAGCAGTGCTCTTTTGACGTTCTGTGACATAGGATCTGGTCAATGTTATAGGGCTATCTAACCAATGCTGCAGTGTCTGTTCGCACCTTCTCTTACTTGTGGGGACTCATGAAGCCCAGCTATTTCCAACCCTGGCTCCGAACCAGACGATCACTGCCTGCACACTGCCGTTGTGGCTCCCAGCTCCCATGCACGATTCCATGATCGCTCACTTCGGAAACCAGCTAAAGGTCCTCATACAGGAATTGCACTTGCAAGTCCAGCGCACATCCCGGAGCAGCTCTCCGGATTCTGTTTTAAGTTCACCCTACCTGAGCCCTAATAGGGTGTTCTCTGCTTTCTATGATACATTCCGCAGATTGTTCCTCTAGCCTGAGGTTCACTCTTTGGATTGGAACGGCCCATTCATTGGCAGAAGAAAATCCGAGAAGCTTAAAGTTCAGGATGTCATCAAGATCGTTGTGATATACATTTTCACTGTCTCTAAGTCCATAATTCAAAATTTTACTGGTAGTACTAGTAGGTGGTAGCGAATTTACAATGTAAGTGGGTACTGCTCAGGCTTAACTATCGCCGAACCCTCACAATGACTCGGATACTTAGCTATTGCCAGTGCCAAACTTTGTTCGGCCACTCCTTCACGTGATTTTGGAGGCCTGCCCTAAACAAGTTTGCGATAAACACAGGCGTGTGACATTTAAGTTCCATTTTACTTCAATGATAATAATCCAGCCATGGTCATAGTCCTTGTGACTGCTTTATAATTTAGCTAGTAGTATGTGGGTGTAATGGAAAACTGGACCAGCCCGGTTGGGATCGACACAGAGGAGTGTTGCAACTTTCCGACAAGTCAGATACTTGCTCGTATGTGCTGCATACAAATTGACAGCTTCGAGCACAGGCCCACATGTGACGGTCGTCATGTAAAAGGTGAATCTCGTCAATGATGAGCAGGCGGACGAGGTTAGTGATCCGTTTGACTCCACGCAGCTGATTTGCACACCGCTTGGGGTGTATGTGTCTCACCACAATCTTGTTGTAGAGCATGCTGACAGTGAT
>OY741994.1:297867-449231 GCA_963555575.2 Hygrocybe coccinea | reverse complement strand
TCTTGCTCGATTCAATTACACGACCTATGATGTCCGACGATTGCAGGATGTGGTCAATCCCAACACTTCTCACTGTAACATAATGCTCCTTGCAAATCCCGAAGACCTTGAGGGGAATGCAAACCATCGATTTTTATATGCACGCGTTCTGGGAATTTTCCACACCCACGTTATTTACACCGGAACTGGGATGCTGGACTATTCGCCAAGAAAGCTGGAGTTCTTATGGGTGCGATGGTTCCAATATGTCGGAAGCCATTCCGTTGTTTGGGAAGACCGTTGTTTGGATTGCGTTCGATTTCCCCGATGGCAAGCGATGGTGCATTTGGATTTGTAGATCCAAGGGATGTATTGCGGGGATGTCACGTTATGCCCAGGTTTGCAAAAGGAAGACTCCATCTTGATGGGGTTGGCCTATCACGCTGTTCAGCTGATTCAAATGACTGGCTTTGCTACTACATTGATAGGTCCAATAATGATTTGATACTATACTTTCAGGTACTCAATTGTTTCCTCTCCTGCAGATTTGCGGACCGCGATATGACTATGCGCTATCACTGGGGTCTCGCCGTCGGGCATACCTATACACATGGTCAAGCTGCAAGCAGGGTCGCGTCCTCCAATCAGTCTACTAAATGTGGTATGGAATTGGAAGTGATGCCAGTTGTCCTTGAAAATGTAGATTCAGCTGCAGACGACAACCAGGCGTTCAATGAAGAAGGATCCGATACCGAACAATGGGAACAAGATGATTGGGAAGATGCTGATGATTTGAGCGATGGGCACGCTGACGGGGAGCGTGAAGAATTCAGTGATGATGAGATGGTTCTGGCCATGGATGACATGTATGGGTAGGATATTATTTTGATTCGCTCTATTAGATTTCTGGTGAAAGTACTCAAAATTTTTGCTACCTGCCTAGCAATGAGGAGTAGATGCAAAGCACGAAATAAGTGAATACATTCATACCATAATGACAACTCGGTCGCTTGCAACTGCCTTTAACACACTCATGTCGTCGAGAAATCGATATCACATCCCACACCGCAACCACCATTTCAGTCTGGAACTTTCAGTTCAATGACGTTCGAAGCAATCAAGCCAACATGTGATTTGACGGTGCATCCGCAAAAGAAAGGCCATCCATTGGTTTTGCGGGAGGGGTTGAAGGAGCCCATTGTAGTGGCTGAGTTTAACACAAAAGTCTTGGACCGAACGTACGGAAAAGACTCGAGCGTGGTTTAATTCTTCGCATCTTCATATTTCTGTTTATGCATATTTCCATTCACAGCACAGGGCAAGCAAGCCTCATATAATCAATAACGGCTCAGGCAATTTTGTATGGCTCCAATTCCGAAGTAAGGGCCTTTCCTACATAACAAAGGAACTTTAAACTCATCTTCCCACAACAGATTCCGCTACGGTTTTGCTCCCCACCCGAAGTTGATGAGGACAGTTTAATGCAGGGAGCTGAGCAACTTAGCCAAGCTATCGTCGATCTTCTGCCTCTAGTAGTACCACGTCTTCAAAAATCCTGTTCATCAACTCCCAAAACACTTGTTCCCGCGATTGAGTCTTGAACTCACTGCACAGGTCTTTCTCTGTCAAAGGCTCATTGTTTTCCGGACATCCGTTAATTTGAAATGGCATTCTCTGCCGCCGACCTTCAGGTACGCTGTGCATCTCTTCAGCCATGAAATAGCCCGCTTTTTCCTAGAAAAAGCACGAACTCGAAGGAACTCCAGATCCATTTCCTTCTCTAAATGACCCGCTCCCCGTCAGGCCTCATGCAAATGGCTCCACAAAGGAGGACTTGGATACAGATTCGTACTCTGCTTTCCCCTCACTTGCTTCTCCTGCCTCATCTGCTCCAATTCCCACCAAGTCTGCTAGGGGATCGGCTGCAAGTCATCGCATCAAGCCCATCGCTTCTGTATTTTCAGACTCGTTTACTACACCGGTGGATGTTTCCAATGCGGGTAGGGACGGGAATTGGGGAAGTTATGAAACAGGTCATGGCCAAGTACAAGGTCAAGCTGGAGGTGTTCGCAAATCAGAAGACTCGCCAAACCACTTTTCATACCAAGGCAGATACTCAGAAGGAACTTGATAAGGCTAAGCGGTCTCTGTTGGCTCTCCTCAGCCCTGTTGTCAGTTGCCTTTGATTTTCCTCTCGCTCTCTATTCTATATCGATGGTTCCATAGATAACCCTGGTCATCAATGCTCCTGCTTCCACTATTGCCACTATCATTGGTCCTAAAGGTCATGAAAATGATTCCTGTTAGACATTGTGCTAATGCCACATCCAGGCGCTACGTTGAAGCAGATCCGCGATCAAACAAGCATGCGAGTGGAAATTCCCTGTAGGGACACCTTGGCTCCTTCCAATGGCAGTGGTCATGCAAACAGGTTGCCTTCGTCAGGCGAAGTCACTCCGAATTTGTATGATGATGAAGAGGAATCCACTGTTCCTGTCACTGTCACTGGGGCCCAACCTCTGGCATTGGAGGCACAAGCGCTTCTGAACCAGATCATCTCCTCCAAGACCTCCAAGACCTCCCAACGCATCCGAGACATCCCTACCCATGTCCTGCCTTTTGTTGTGGCTCGCTGCTCCCATTTCATTGCGGCAGCCGAGGGTGTCGATGTCAACCTCGCTCTCAACAACCCTGAGCATGAGATCACCGTCAGCAGTGATCGCAAAACCGTCTTTCACGTCATTGAGACCATCAGGGCTACCGTTGAAGAATTCAAAACTGGTTTGACATCGGTCAAAATCTCTTTGCCTAAACATCAACATTGTTTACTCGAGGGCAAAAGCTGTGGATGAGATAAGTTTGACATCGGTCAAAATCTCTGTGCCTAAACATCAACGTTGTTTACTCGTGGGCAAAAGCTGTGGATGAGATCTTGGAGAAGAGCAATTGTTCTGTAGTTGCGACCAAGGCTGACGATTCTAGTGAAGAGATCATTGTCTGGGGTCAAGGTCCACACTTGGCCGCAGGTCTCAGCGCTGTCATGGAGAAAGTTCAGTCACAACATATCCACGTGTTCCCTCTCCCTGGTCCTTTCGTCCTTTTGAAGCAGCTTTTAACTTACCTCATTCGTACTGGGTGCGCCAAGGAATCGAGTGCTGCCCATCCTGGTGTTTCGGTCTATATGCCCCATGCTGCGATAACAGATGGCACTCGGGCTCTCAATATTGACATTGTCGGCGATAAAGTAGCTGTTGAGGCCGTCGTTCAACACCTTTCTGATTCAATTGGTAAACTTGTTGGTGCAACCCAGGAAATCACAGTCGACTGGCTCATCCATCGTATTGTGACTGGCAAGAATGCCAAAAAGTACATTTTTTCCATGTTTGTTAATTTACTAGACTGATATGATTTTATTTGAAGGCTGAAACAATTCCACGAAATTCATAACGTACAAGTCTTTTTCCCTCCTGATTCTGAGGAACAGTCTACTGTCTTACTTGTCTACGACCCTCTGTCTCCTTCGGCCTCGCGGCTACCTGAGGGGAAGACGAAACATCTAGAAGAAGTGTCTAAGGAGGTCTTGAAGATGGCTAGGGATATCGCCAGTGCAAGAGTGAGATTGTTGTGGCCGACAAGAAGTGGCATGAAGTGGTCATTGGCAGAGGTAGAACTACACTCAATGCGTGAGTTTATTGCGCCCGATCGCCAGTTACCTTTCAAGAGTTACCTTGTCTACCAGGATTATCGGCGAGGACAAAACACTATGCATCAAATTTGGGGCAGAAGTTGGTGATGCCTCGAATGACAATGTCATTCTCGTACGTGGTATTGGTAGCGACATCGACCGAGCTGTCGAGCACATCCGGAAAATCGTCCAGAATGCTAAAAGTGATGAGATTGTCAACAGCTATGTCAGATTATATTTTCTGCTGAGTGGCATGATCCGCTCAAATTCATATGATCTACTTGATAGTCCACCGAATTTGATATCGAACGAGAGTTTGTAGGGCGCATCATGAGGTTCCGGCATCAACAAACTACGCGATCAACTCGGGGTCAAAGTTAATGTTTCCGATGAGGTGGATGAAAAGGAAAAAGAGGTCGGGAAAAAGAAAAAAGCTTTGCATCAAAAATCCAAAGTCAAGGTGAGAGTATTTTATCTCTGATCGATGTGTTGTAATTCATCGTTTGCAACAGATCACTGGCCGCAAGGAAAATGTTGAAGAGGCCAAAAAGCGAATCCTAACGCAACTAGAGAGGCTGGTACGTTTCTTTTACATTTTTTCTGCCATGTCAATCATTCAAATCAATGTAACCAAGGTAGGCGGATGAGACTTACGAAATCCTCAAGATCTCCACCCAGTATCATTCCTCACTCATCAGACAAAACGGCAAATATGCCATTTGGTTAGAAGAAAAGTACTCTGTGAAAGTTACATTTCCTCGCCAATCTTCCGAGCATGGCGGGGGAGGACACGCGAAGAACTAAAACCTGATGAAGTCCTTGTGAAAGGCGGTAGGAAAGGTGTCGCTGCTGTTAAATCAGAGCTTCTTGAAGTAGGCGAACACACTACTCGACAGGGCTGGGATGTTGAATTTTGTCTCAAGGCTATCGAGTTTGAAAAGGAGACCAACAATGTTCTCAGGTTTATTGTTCCAACACGCTTGGTTTCTCGAATCCTTGGCAAGGGGGGTGCCTCCATCAACGAAATCAAGGATAACACCGGTACTCAAATTGACGTCGATAAAAGTCCGGAAGACAGTGCTTCTACCCAAGTCACAGTTTGTGGAACGAAAGATGCTGTGGCCACTGCAAAGGCTGCGATCCTTGCCATTTCCGATCAAGTTGGCGAGGAGACGTCCGTGACGGTGATAGTTGATAACAAGCACCATCGCACTTTGATTGGTGCTGGTGGGCAAGGTTTGAAAGACATGGTCGCTCGGAGCGGGGGACCTTCAGATCCAAGACTTCAAGCAGGGTTGATTCGATTGTAAGCGACCTTTCATGTGCATGATATTGACCGTTCATCGTCTTGACAGTCCTAAACACAGTGAACCATCCGATGAAGTTTGTCTTTGGGGTGAACCCAAGCTGGTCAATAAGCTTCGGGTTGAGCTGGAAAAGACAGTCGCAGTTCTTCGGGATCGCATTGTCATGGCAGTTGAAATACCTGCAGAACAACATCACACTCTTATTGGCCGGGGTGGCCAACATTTGAACGATCTTCAGAATCGTATGGGTGTGCAGATACAATTTCCGGGATCTCGCTCCTATAGCCAAGTAGGCGAGCCTGAAAATGCTGCAGAACTTGGAGATGCGGATCCTGTGAACGTCGTCAAGATATCAGGTCCTCATGCTGCTTGCCTTGCTGCGGTTGAGGAGCTTAAGGTCAGTTATGTCTTCCCCGTTTCACGGACCATGTTACTGAATAGACATTAAGACACAACATATCTGTTCTGAGAACCTGCCGTACGGAAAGTAAGATTTATGTCACGTTCATGTGAGCTCAAAGAGATAAACTGACCGGGTGCCCAGTGAATGTCGATAATGACATGGATTGACTGGGATTTAGCCCAATTGAGTGCACGTAGCAAATGTGGCCAGGCCCCTTGTAAGGTGCGATGTGATGCATAGTTCAGGTCTAGCTCCAAAAGGGGATACTAGATAGAGGTCAGCGTAATAGTGACAAGGGCGTCGTCAGTATTTGACTAGTCAAAGAGGATAGAAATCCGAGGATAAATAGAGATAAAGAGATAGTTCCCGGTGAAGTCCAGAGTTATCCGACGTAATCCGACGTCGGGTTTCAACTCGGTGAACGTAACGGTGAGGAGACGAAGCGGGAACGACGGGAAACGATATAAGAGGTTACGGATTTGTGATTGTGGATATGGGAAGTACAAGTCTAAGGGAACTACGAGGGATCGATTCTGGGGTTCTAGGTATCTACTTATTACGAGTATGCGGGAGTCCTCTTTATACTACTGCGGGAGTGGTCGGGTTGTGGATCGGACTTGGAGGGTAGAGGGTTCCGAGGGCAGAGGGTTCCGACGTATATTGGTGCCATTGTGATCAGTAAGAGAGGGGCTCGGGATTCGGGTCCGGGTTTGAGTGCGGACTTGTCCGGAATTGACGTGTGATTATTGTCGGTTTTGGATAGAGTGCGCCGGATTAGGATGGAGTGATGGACGGGTTCGTGGACGAGTAGTAAAGTGCGTCTTTTGATGGGATTCCGTGGCCACAGAGGTTGTACCCTCTACATCTCCCCGGGAGTTCTAATAGAGACCATCCCTGGTCGACCGTCGGGTCTGAATCATCTCATTGATCCACGTGCAAGCCGTGTGTAAGCGGGAGGGAATTCGTGCGAATCCGGAAGTCGTATGGCCGGTGCTGGGCTGGACTTGTCGAAAAACTCGAACCAAAGTCACGTGGGCGGATAAACAGAGGCAAATACGAAAAATTTTAAGGGCTCCGCCGTGGCGCCTAGCAACGTCGTTCTTCCTTCCACTCTACTGTCAACACCGTCGCATCATGTCTTCTCCCTCATCATTGTCTAATGACTTCTTCGCTTTCCAAGACGGGCTCCGCGCTGACCTGCGAGAGGAACTCGTTGCGGCCGTGACTGACCTCCGGAGACTCGGCTTGGCGACCGTGGACCTGATCCGGGACGGCTATGAGGACGACACTGCGTCGTGGCTTATCCAATACCGACGCGCCGTGGTAAGTTTTCTTGTTCGCATCATGTCGGCTTTCTAATCTGGCTGCGCCACATTATTATTATTATTATTATTATTATTATTATTATTATTATTATTATTATTATTTTTTAGAGGAACCTACGTGCCGTCCTAACCGAGCTGAGGGAGGCCGGAGTCGATCCCGTGGTGCAGCCACCGATCCTTGGTACGGCCGTGGAGCAGATCGTTGAGGTGGAGAAGTGGTTGGCGAATAGGGTGGAGGAAGTGAGGAGACAGCAGGAGGAGTCTGCGAGAAGGGAGGAAGAAGAGCGGGTCCGGAGGTTACGGGAAGAGGAATCCGCAAGGAGGGAGGAGGAAGAGCGAGTCCGGAAGGCAAGGGAAGAAGAGGAGCGGGTCCAGAAGCTGAGGGAAGAGGAGAGGGCTTGGAAGATGATGGAAGAGGAGGTGCGAGTCTGGAGGGCGAGGGAACGTGAGGAGGTGCGCAAGGCAGGGCCATACTCGGGGCCGGCTTTCGATGGATTAGGTAGCAGGTTGCCGTCTCCGGCTAAGGGCGTAGAGATGGGTGGATGGGGTCCATCGGGTGCGGAGTACCGGCAGACAAGGACGAACTCGGCCATGGATTCCGACGAGGACGAGGACATACCCAAGGGGTTCCGAGCTGGTACCGAGGAGTTTGAGGTGCCGAAGGGGAAGTCAAAGGACAAAGGCGAGGTGGTCGAGCATGAGATTCGGGTAAGCAAATGTCTTCGCCTTCTAAGGCCTTTCGGATTAACCAGTGCAGCTAATGCGGCCGTTTCGGATTTTCCAGTGCGATTCTTGCGACACCGCGGGTATCACCTGCCAAGGAGTCGAGGGATATGCATGTGAGCGGTGTAAGGGGATGAAGAAAAAGTGCACGCTGTCGACGAAGATGGCTGCAGCAAGCGCGGGACGCAAGGCTGATCCAAAGGGGAAGAAACGCACGAGAAGTCCGACCAGACCAACAAAGCACAAGGTCCCCAAAGTCGTCACCACCAAGAAGCCCCGGCTTTCGCCTAGTCGGCCGTCGACGAGTCAGCGGATGTTGTCGGACTACGAGGAGTCGTCAGACGCGGAGCGTGGAAGCCTAATCAATGCGGGAGACCGGCCGGCTTTCGATGCGGGTTTGCCGGAGCAGATCGACTTCGTCCGTGGTCAAGTCGGGTCCATGGACATGGACATATTTACGGTCGCGGAAAAGTTGGGGGAGTTCGGGGCGCAGGTAAACCGCGAACATATTTGGTTCATGCAGCAGCTGAACCGGATTCGGCACAACCAAGTCCACATCCTGTCCTGTCTCGACGTCATCTCTACGCGGCTCCTCGGGTCGAAATAAATTCCTTTTTTGTACAGCGCGGACTTTGTTGTTTTGTTTTGTTTTGTTTTGTTTTTATTTTTATTTTTCTAAATAAAAATTTCTTCCTGCTCTCGAAGATAGTGGGGATAAGATAAGACAAGAAAACAAAGATAAAAAAATCAACGAAAAGAAAAGAAAAGAAAAGAAAAGAAAACCAAAAGGAAAAGACTCGATCAGCTAAGTCCGAGCGGGCGGATTTCAGCGTAAGCCGTTGTCCGTTATCCGCTATGTCGGATTTGTTTGCATCATAAGAGTCATGTTTGAGTCTATATACGAATGTCTGTGGCTTTGATAAGATAAGATGCAGATAAAATGTGATAAGATAAAAATAATAGAGGAAAGAGACGCATCCGTTTATTCTTCTTTCTCGGACTCGTCGCTGGATTCGTCGTTGTCACTGTTGTCCGTGTCTGAGGTGTCGGATTCTGTGGGTTCGGGTTGTTGGAGGAAGTCGTCAAGCGTGATCGAAATGCTATGGCGGGGATAGTAGGGTATTACACGAAAGGCGGCATATCGGGTTTTGGAGATGGCTCCGTCGAGCTCGGCGAGGGTGTAGGAGTTCCCTTTTGATTTGGATACGACGACCATTGGTCCAAACCAACGCGGCTTTGCTTTGCGGTCTAGAGACATCTCGATGCGTGAGTTTCGGATTAGGACTAGATTACCGGGTTTGAAGTTGTACGTCTTGATGGTGTTGGCGAATTTTGTCTCGTAGTGCCGGATTGAGTCGAAGCATGCTTTCATGACTCTTTGCTTGATAAGCTCTAGGTCTTCGGGTCGCTTTTGGAGTTGTCGGGCGCGGAGTGCGATGAGGTCGGCCGTGGACATTACGTCTTGTGTCGGTACCATGTACGTGGCTTCGGAGAGGTCGAAAGGGAAGAGGGGCTCAACTCCGTGGGCGATGTAATATGAGGAATATCCGAGGGATTTGTGTGTAGTGACTCGTTCCGCCCAGAAGACCGATGCTACGACTGTGTGCCATTTCGTTTCGTCTCCCTCACAAGTTTTCATGATGGCCTCCCGGACATCTAGGTGTCTGCGTTCGACGGGACCATTGGCTTGGGAGTTGTAGGGCGATATGCGGATATGTCGGATTCCGTATTTAGTAGCAAGGTAATCAAGTGCGTTGATGAACAGCTTTGAGTTGTCGGTGACAATTTCCTCGAGAGCGCCCCAGCGGCATAGGATTTCTTCAAAAATAAACGCGCCAATGGTTTGACCGGTTTCTCTCCGTAAAGTCCGAAACTCCGGATAAGACGATAGAGAACAGCGGGCTTGGATGATGTATCAGAATCCGCCAGCGCGTGGCATGAACATAGTGTCGATGTATGCTTTGCGGAATAGAGAGGCGGGTGTTGCGACGGTTGGGGGAATGTGATGGTAGCGCATTTGTCGGACTTGGCACTGGTGACAGGATTGTATGTACCACTTGATGTCATCGTCGAGGAAAGGCCACCAAAAGCGGTCGAGTAGGCGGATTCGTACTGAGAAGAGGCCCTTGTGGCCAAGAGCGTCGTGGGCTTCTTTGATGAGGTGGTAGCGGTTTGTCGGAGATATGACGATTTTGTGTTTTCCGTCTCGATGTTTGCGCCAGAGCTTGCTGTCCCTGACAAAGAACTCAGTGGCATACCGGATAAACTGCCTATACTTGTCGTCAGTCATGTCCGTGGGTCGTTCCATGTCCTGCAAGAACTTCTGTACTGCGATGAGATGTTTGTCGGCAAGGACGGCTTTCTCGGATCGGGGTATGTTGGTGTCGGATATTTTCTGGTTGTAGACCGCTGCGACCATCGTGTCCGGATTTGGTAGGTCGAGCTGTTGGCAGTTGGAGCAAGTGAGTAGTTGTCGGACTCCTTGTCTGGTGGTTCGTCCGTTTGCAACTTGCATGTAAAAGCCATAGGACTGGTCGATCCAATCTTCATAGTCGTCGGTTTCGAGGGGGTCTTGGTCTGATCGTTGTCGACGGGAAAGTCCGTCTGCAGCGGAATGGTTGGCGGCGGGTACGTGGACAAGCTTGAAGTTGAAGAGGAGGATGCCGGCAATCCATCTGTTGATTGTCGCGTTTGGCTGGATGTCGGGATTGTTGAGCATTCCTTTGATGTACTTGGCGTCGACCTCTACAGTGAGATTGCGGACTCCAATGATGAAAATCCGAAAGTAGCGGAGGGAGCGGAATAGACCGTATAGCTCTAACTTAGCTTGTGAGTATCGGGATTCGCGCTCTGACCAGGCTATGGATCCAAAACGGCTCGGATATCGTCGTCCGTCGTCACGGATTTGCATTAAGACAAAGCCGACTCCGATGATGGATGAGTCGACAGCAAGGATGACTTCCCAATCGCTTTCGTAGTCTATTCCGCATAAAGCCGAAGATGTGATGACCGCGTTCTTGAGGTAGTCGATGGCGGTTTGTACTGCTGTCTCGAATTCGAAAGGGACTCCTTTCCGGTTTAGTTGGACGAGAGGTCTGGAGTGTTGTGCGAAGTTCTTGATGAAGATGCGCATGAGTCCGCAGGTGCCGAGGAAGGCCCGGACATCGGTGGCGTTTTCGGGTATGGGCCAGTGGCAGATTTTCTGGATTCTGGAGTCGTCAACAACGCGGCCTTCGTATGTACACTTGTGTCCGACGATGATGACGGTGGGTCGGCAGAGTTCGGTTTTGGTGCGGTTGAATGTACCACCTATGTATCTGAAGCGCTGTAGGATGCGGTTGAGACCTTGGAAATACTCCCAGATGAAGCGTCGGATTCCCGGATTCTCGGGTATCATCTTGTATCCTCCCCCAGGCAATTCATATCTCGAACAGGGGCCCTTGACTGCGATGTCGTCGACGAAGGGAATGGTGATGTGGGGAATCTCGTCGCGGAGTATGTAGGTGGTGTCGCCGTGTAGGATTTGGGGTGAGTTGGTGTAACCCATGGCGATGCGGGTGAGTCGGAGTGTGCCAAGAGGCGACTGGAACGTCATGAAGTCGCGGGAGTCGGGATGTACGAGGCGTTGGTCAAATGATACAAAGAGGTCGAGGGAACCATAACAAGAGTGACCGCCAAAGGATTCTGCGAGTTGGTCGGTCATTGGGGGTACGGCGGTGTCCCGGATTGTGACGGCATTGAGTGGCTGAAGGTCGTGGACGATGCGGAGACTGAGTCCATCCTTCTTTAAGACGCAAAACCATCGGGATCGGTAGGAGGAGTTGGAGGATTCGTAAGTACCGGCAGCTATCTTGTCTTTGATAATGCGAATAACCTCTGCCATGATGCCGGGTGGAACTGGGATGTTCCTGTGAGCCCAGGGTGTGTGGGGAACGGTCGGAATGTGAATGGGTGGGAAATACTTGGTGTTGAATTGGCCTTTCTCAGATTCGTTCCATGCGAAGGCGGCTTCTTGTGCTTTGATGACGAAATGGCCGAGTTTCACTTCTTCGGCTGTGAGGAATCCGTCGGGGTTGATCTTCATTTTATCGTGTCGTTCTTGCGTGTATCGGATTCCGGGTGTGAACTTGGGTGAATGTGTCGGTAATTCGGGTAAGTCGGCTAGCGGGTTACCGGTGATGTCGCGGGTGATCCGGAATTGATCAGGAAGGGTGGTGGAAACGGGTTTGACGCGGTCGGCTACTTTCTTGTACTTTTTCCTCGAGACTACTCCCTTCAGGTCGCGTTTCGGTGGATCTGCATTAACTTTAAAGGATTTAGCGGTAGCTGCTTTATCGAGAGAGATGTAATAGGATTCAATGTCGGAAAGCATGGATATGGCCTCGGCTTTGGAAGCCGGTGGCTTGTCGGAGAAATCTAGCTCGACCTCGAAGTATAAGTCTTCTTCTAGGGAGAATTCGGAAAGCAGGGTATCAAGAGGAATGTCTGGGCATACTGTTACAGGACTCTTATCTCGTCGGATTGTGTCCGATTCCTCGATCACTAAAAACCCGGCCGTCTGGTGTCGGACCATTCGCGACGTTCTCTCTCGCAATGTTCAACCGTGGGTACAATGACGGTTTTGCCGGAGTTTGGATCGGTGATTGTGAGGGTCTGGTTGCTGTCGGGGTAGTCCTGGGTGATGCAATTGGTGAGCTTCATGAAGGGGCGGCCGAGTAGGATTTCGTAGGCGGTGTCTTCCATCACTTGGACCTGCAAGTAGACGTCGATTTCGCCAATGGTGAAGCGTAGGTTTGCGAGGCAGCCGAGGGAGTCGTTGTTGGATGCGTTGGCGGAGGTGAGTCGCATTTTGCGGTTTTGAAGTCCGAGTCCGAGTTTGTTCCATACGGTGCGGTTCATCCCAACGATCATTGAACCCGCGTCGACTACGCATTCAAAGGAGTACTTGCCGTCGATGGTGGGGTAGATTGCCCGAAGTGGGACCGTGTTGTCTCCGACGATCAGGGGTATGTCCGTGTCGCAATGGTCACAGGTCCGGGTTGGTAAGCCTTCCTGGTGAAAGGCTTCGATGATGCTGGTGTCCGTTGTGATCTTCTTCGGCGTGAGGGAATCCCTAGTGTGTTTTCGTACGTCCGGAGATATTGCAAGTATGTCGTGGGTGGTCATGGCAAGTGTGGCGTTGAGGACTCGTTTGGCTACATCTTTCGCGATGTTGGGATCCTCGATAGGTGCCTGGTACTGGTATTGTGGGGCCGTCTGCGGAAGCGGGAAGGTTGTAGGAAGCGTACGGGGTAGAGAGGCGGTGAATGGATTGGGCTGTGTCGGTTTTGGCGGAGTGGACGGTTTGGGAGCGGGTTTCGGATTAGATGGTCCCGACGTGTTCGGATTAGTGGTAGCAGGTCCCTTCCCCTTGTCTTTGTAAGAGGGACGCTGAGGTATCTCAACCCCATTGAAGCGGACCTTCTTATTCCGGATTCTGTTGATCTCTGCCTCAAAAGTCCAGATTCTCTCTTCCTCTTCGAGGCTGAGGCTTGCTACCGATGATTGGAGGGTCACATGGGAGGAGTCGGCTTCTTCGTCGGGTATTTCAACTACTTCGACGAGGTTGGATTTAATGTGTGGCGGAGTTTCGTGCTGGGGTTGCTCGGTGTTGGTGCGATGGCCGGGATTCTGTGCGTGCCAGATGTCAAAGCGTTCCCGAAGGGTACGGCCTATGATGTGTCAGGGAATGTTGTAGCTGTTGGGCAGGACGACGCGGTTATACTGATCCCGGATGCATTTGCCGTCCTTCTCGTATTGTGAGACCTGCTGACAGTCCCTGATACGGTGGGCAGGGTCGTCGCAGAAACGGCAGGTCATAGGGCCGGATGGATTACCAGACGGGTTACCGGGATTGTATGGACTGGGGGCGTAGGTGCAAATAGGTGGTGGAGGAGCCTGTTGATTCTGTTGTTGGCTGACGGTTTGCGCAAGAGCCGACATCGATTGTGTTAAAACCTTTAATAGTTCGAGGACGGCGGGGTCGCTGGACTCGGTTTTGATGGTGACGGGCTCCGGAGTAGACCTAATAGGGGTGGCTAGACGAGGTGTGGCGGTGGCGAATGGTTCAGCGGCGGTCCCGGCAAGGAGAAAGTGAGCGCATTTGTGGAAAGCCTTGAAGTCGTAGGGGTCGTCGTGGAAGTGGTTGGGCTCGCTGTATTGCATGCGGGTTTTAACCCGTGTTCGGAGTTCAGGGTCGAACCCGGCCTCGTATGCAACGTTTAACTCACGTGCTGATAGGTGGTTTTTCTCTTTGAGGAAGTCCGCAATCTGGAAGAACTCCCTATAATACTCTCCCAATTCCGCGCGCGATCGGATTCCGTAGTTGGCCTGAGTCGAGGTTAAGCAGGTTAAGTCCGAGATGGCGTACCGGCGGTCGTCCTCAGCTCCGGGATAGAGTTCAAGGACTTCTTTGCGAAAGGCGGAAAAGTCGGAGTGGGCAGCAGATGGGAGTCGGGTCCAGAGCTCGTAGTTGCCAATGCTAGCGTACCGGAGACTGTGCTTTATTTTTCCTTTGTCGTCAACTTTGGCTTCCTCAGCCAGAAGGTCGACCTCGTCGAAGAACCGGTTGAGGTTGAGGGCATTGCCATCGAAGGTAGGAGCTGTGGAGTGGCCACGAGCGGGCATTTGGTGTGAGGCGGTCATTTTAGTGAGCAGGGTGGTGGTGGAAATATGTGGGAGTGGTGTGGTAACGGGTGGCGGCGGAGCGGTAACAGTTGACGGTATGATAAAAGACGGATATAACGAAAAGCTTGTTGACGGAACAAGCTGTGCGGCTGCGAAGGATGAAGGCGGTAATTGAACGGCTGCTTGTGAGACTACTGGGGTTGAGTCGCCGTTTACTGCAACGGACTCTGACGATTCGAGTGACGATGACGATATGTCTGTTATCGGAACAGATTGTGATTCGGTTTCTAATGCGAGTGTCAGATTATCGGTTATATGGTTCGGGTTATCGGATAAGGATGTCGGAGTAGGCGGTGGTGAGCTTAATTCGGATGATTCGTCGGATGAGATGTCGATGGTCGGGAGATCGATGAGATTGGTAAGAGCGCTGTCGGGACTGTTGGGTGGTGTGGAAAGCGGTGAGCTGGAGTCAGAAACTAAAGGTAGATTAGTCTGTATGGTTAGATGGGAAGGTGCCTCTTCGATATTATCTTCGATGGTCGGGTCGTGAACCGTAAGAGATATTTCTTCTCGTAGGTTGCGGACGACACTGGACCGGAGGCGGGATGCGATTGGCGGACTAGGTGGTTTTGATACTGACTGACCCCTCGCGGTGGGCTCCAGTTGTGATGCGTAGTTCTAGTGTTGGGGAAGTTCGGTCTCAGACCGATTCAAACCCGGTTTAGACCGAACCGAAACCGCTGGTCTCGGTTTTGGTTTGGAGATTTCCAGCAGAGACCGAACCATTCAGTCTCCGGTTTGGGGATTTGGCTGCAGTTCAAACTCGGTTCAAACTGAGTTTGAACCGAAACCGATTAACATCGGCCGGCAAGCTCACCCCCCTTCCACAACATCTCAAAAAGCCCAATCAAGGATCAAGTGCCAAACCATTTACTATTCTTTCCTTATTGTTGAACATGACATGGCGCTACTAACACCCCACAACCAACACCATGACCACGACCATGATCACCACACAGTCAACACCGGTCCAAGCCACCCAATGTCGCATACACAACACATCTGACCCGTTGGGCACCACCGCCACCACCATCACGTGCCCATCGAAAATGGCCAACGTGGTCAACCTGCCACACATGTACAACACATGTGACCCGTCAGGACACCCATGGAGAGGCCCACATGTGGCTCAATGCCAGCACAGGGTGTGCCAGCACCCCAGCACCCCAATCCCACCTCGCAAGCAGGCTGGCCATGTCAATTGATGTGCGCAGCACTGTTGTAAGGTCAGAATGGTGCAGGAGGACTGGCCACTAGCAGTTTGCGGTTCAGACCGGGTTTGGACTGAAACCGAACTGATGCAAATGGTTTGCATCGGTTTCGGTCCGGTTTGGAGATTTTGGGGTGGAAACCGGACCATTCGGTTTCCGGTTTGGGCAAAAAGGCTTCAAACCGGACCAAACCGAACTTCCCCAACACTACGTAGTTCAGGTCTAGCTCCGAAAGGGGATACTAGATAGAGGTCAGCGTAATAGTGACAAGGGCGTCGTCAGTATTTGACTAGTCAAAGAGGATAGAAATCCGAGGATAAATAGAGATAAAGAGATAGTTCCCGGTGAAGTCCGGAGTTATCCGACGTAATCCGACGTCGGGTTTCAACTCGGTGAACGTAACGGTGAGGAGACGAAGCGGGAACGACGGGAAACGATATAAGAGGTTACGGATTTGTGATTGTGGATATGGGAAGTACAAGTCTAAGGGAACTACGAGGGATCGATTCTGGGGTTCTAGGTATCTACTTATTACGAGTATGCGGGAGTCCTCTTTATACTACTGCGGGAGTGGTCGGGTTGTGGATCGGACTTGGAGGGTAGAGGGTTCCGAGGGCAGAGGGTTCCGACGTATATTGGTGCCATTGTGATCAGTAAGAGAGGGGCTCGGGATTCGGGTCCGGGTTTGAGTGCGGACTTGTCCGGAATTGACGTGTGATTATTGTCGGTTTTGGATAGAGTGCGCCGGATTAGGATGGAGTGATGGACGGGTTCGTGGACGAGTAGTAAAGTGCGTCTTTTGATGGGATTCCGTGGCCACAGAGGTTGTACCCTCTACAGCGACCGAGGTAGAGTAATTCGTATCAACTGAGGTTAGCGGGACTGACCAATAGCCCACAGGTATTCTGAGTATGCAAGCAAGCGTGATGAGATTGGAGAGTAGTATACAAGAAAAGCGACTACCGGACATGGTTGAGCCCTGCGGCACTTGTAGCTTTAAAATCATCCTCTGTGATCCAGGTGATCCAGTGATTTTCCAGGACATTCTGCGCAACAGTCTGGTTTTGCATCTGCCCGAATGTGTACTCATCGATTATGTTGGAATTGTTGGTGTTTTCAACGATGCTTGGGGTGATCCAGGGCTTAGGTTTACATGAGATTGTTTCGTGAGTCTTTAGAAAAGCCACGTACCTCCAACACAAACCAACCACCACTGAACCGATCAAACAAAAAAGAATGAACTGCTTACCACCGTAAGCAAAACATACCACTCACAGGTTGACTCCCCTTATAATATTTGACCATATATGAAGGGTGCAGTTGTGTTTGCAACAGAAGAATCGGGTCCACTGGTGTGTGTCGGCAGTAAGGCACCAGTGCCAGTAGGAGAGTGGAAAGTCGATTCCAGCCTGGCCATTTGAACCTTGCGGAATGAGCCTGCAATGCTCGGCCTGGGTACCAGAATTCAGAAGAAGCGTGCTCATACAGAGGATGAGCAAGCCAAGCGGGAATTGTGACATACGGGTATGAGTTCAAGTTTGGTGCACGACACGCATAAGGTAACAATGGATACGGAAGGATATTTACCGTTGTGGAGCCCTATCGAGAGTTCCGAAGTCTGGCGGCGCTCTGCCCCCAGGAAGTTGGGTATCCCCCTCATGAGAATCCAGATGCCAATCAACTCCAACTTTAAGTCGTGAAGGGTTCACAACGGAATTGTTCCGGCGGTACTTTGAGCACGGTGGGTTGGTCTCCAAATGGGTTGAATTACGGCCTCTTATTCAAAGCATGTAGGAGAGAAGTAAGAAATCAAAAGTCCTTTACATTTACAAACAATAAATCCATTTAACATTTCTCCACATCATACCGCGAAACATCAACGATGATTTCACCAAGTGTCTCCGCACGAACGTGGACGTGGTGGTTGCCCTTGCGGCAGAATGAGCATCGGGTTGGCTGTCATACAAAAAACTCACCCAATTCAAAGCCTTGACATAAGTTCCCGTTCGCCATTTGTTGCTGTAACGGACTCTGACGGATTGCCCTCGCTGACACCGTTGACGTCAGTACACACGTATGGGAATGCCCCGATCACATACCCGGAACCGATTGCCCGCGACAGAACGACGAGCTATGGAAGTAGTGGACTAGGAGGTAATTATTGAATAGATATACTAATATAACAAAAAAGACTCACTTTAGCTTTAGTTTTCGGCATTGGCGGCGATGGAGGGCAGAATACACAATTTATGAGGTGAGTGGAAGTAGAGGAGGGTGAGAAGGTAGGATAAACGGTGAAGTGAGAGAATGTCAACAATGACAGGAAAGAGCACGAGAACGACGATTTGTACCGAAACTGCCATCCCAGACGCCCCAAAACTGTCTGGAACATCGGAACCAGTGGCCGGACACACAGTAACGAAGGCGACGATGGAAATGTGGAGGCCCACAGCAATGCCGTCATCAACGTCGTCGTCGTCGTCGTCGAGATACCGCCACACCAAACATCGGTACGATCATCCTCGTGCAGCTCGACGGCGGGACCGATTGGGACGGGGACGATTGGAACATCATGGACAACGTCTCCATCATTTTTAGTGGTGATGGAATGCAGGGAGGGCCGTGGGGGGCCTTAATGGTGCAAGTAAGTACCCACCCCCCCTGCTTTCCCCCCCATGTACTGAGCCCTTCCCGCCCCTCGTTCTGGGCCGGGAACCCTCCATCATCCATCCCCCTGCTTTTTCCACCATCCACCACACCTCCATGCCCCTTCCCTGCCATCCATTTCCACCTTCCCCCCCAGCACTCTTCCCTTCCCTCACTCACCCTCTAGCGCCCTTCCCCATCAAACGTAGACCAAGTGCGATGCTTCTGTGAAGGTGAGCGCCCAATAATGCATCGGCAGTGCCCCATATGTCCCCCTGCTTTTTATTTCCTTATTTCACTTTTCTCTCTGCATGTTTTCATGAATATTATGCCATATATAGTATCTAGAAGAATAACTATTTGATATATATAAAAAGCCAATCGAGAAGACGGCGGGATAGTGAGAAAAGTCAAGCTGGAGGTTTTCCTGACAGTAGGCGGCTGTCCGGACAGCAGCGGAAGGATTCGAAACAATGCTGCCACTTATGATCATATATAACTATATATAATTCGGAAAGGAGGTTTTTCTTGTATGGTCAAGGTTCTGTATTTCACAGGAATAATTAAATATTTATCAGAATGACTTATATTGTGTGGCTAAGCTTCTACAAGACTGTAAAAAATGGTATTTAACAGGAATAATTAAATGTTTATCAGAATGGCTTATATTGCATGGCCAAGCTTCTATAAGACTGTGAAAAAATGGGATTGCAGAGGAATAATTAGGAGTAGATGGTAGCCCCTTATATACAGCAATCAATTCTCACAAATCTGAGTGCAAATGATCAAGCATCACAATAATTATATTGTACTTGAATGCATTTATTAGGCTAGATAAGACATTGCAAACATCTACAAGTCGGCTTATCAATTATCAACTCCGCCTGGATATACCGGCGCCTCCCCGATTTCCTGATGAGGCGAGATACAAATAAGACCGTTCTGAGCGTGGCGAGATGTGCTGAGGCATGTAGCGCGTATCAGAGTCTCATAACATACTCATCGTCATGTGATAACTACACGGTGCACATGACCTCGATCCAACATACTCTCCCTTTGATTTATTTCACGTCCAAAAGTATCATGGCCGTAAAGAAATCCGCGTCGTCGGCCGACTCGGAGACCCCAGGGACACTAAACCCAACGTCAACCGGCACTTGATGCTGAGAACGGACAGCAGGTGGTTGACTTCAGCTGCGGCAAGAGCATGACAGCGATTGGGTCTGTCATTTGGTTGGTCATGCTGACTGCTAATAGGCGTGTCATCGCTTTGGCGATGGGCAGTGTAGGCTGAGATGGATAGTTAATGGGGTAACCACGAAATATATAGAACGTAGTATAATCAAGACCACAATCCTTGTGCGCGTCACCTGTAGAGATGAATGTTTACGGCGCAAGCCGATCTTGTACTAGAACAGCTTTTGGGGTGGATCGATGATAGTTCCCATCTGAAACAAAAGTCAGTCGTCGATGAAGACATGCTATAAGAAAACTTGCCTTCTTGACAACCTACCTTGGGCAGGGTTCCACGCTGGAACGCCAGCCAGGTATTCCATTCCGTACCAAGAGGCCTTTCCAAACTGCGTTCAAACCGAGCTTGGCTCGTGTAAGGGTATGGCAGGTCTTTGACCAGGTACTTGGCCGCTTTTTGTCTCGTTTCTCGGAGATGACGACGTGCGACTTGTTGAAGTCTGCTCGAGACTTTGGGTCAACACCGACAACCTTTTTGATAAGATGGGGTTTTGGAGCCTGCTTTCGTGTCACAAAGCCACCCCAGGCACCCTTGGGTTAATGAAATCGTGGTAAGACCAAAGGGCCGAGAAAATTGAAGGGGATTCACATACCCAGACTGGTAAAGTGGTACTTCACGTGGAGCGTCCTGTGCAATCTCTCATCGCTTTGTGTCTTGGAAGTCCTGAACAAAGTTGGGTCAAATGATAGAACAAGTGGCTTGGAATTAGCGGTTTTCTTTTCTCACATGAACGACATTGTCACTGGCAAAGGTGAGCGCGACAAGATCCCGCTGTTCAAAGGCTCTTAGACCCTAAGCTTTCCCCATTCCTTTCATACTGAGAGCTTTCTCCTGCTCTTCAACCTCGCTGTTGGCATCGGAATCGTCGGCGGAGTCAGTTGGCTGGCCATTTTCGTGGACCATTCGGCTTTGTTGAGCGGAAGGGGATGGAGAGTCGCTGGTTCCGCCTAACGTCATGGCGTTCGACATTGATATTTCCTCTGTTGCATCCTCTCCAGCGCTGATCCTCTCCTCTTCCCGTTTCTTGAGTTTATTCTTCGACTTTTCTAGAGATGTGCTATCTTTGCTGACGACCACCTCATTTCTCTTGCAGGGGGCCCTGGTAACGATATCACGCGCGAGCCAGGGATTCGATTCGTCGATTGTCGTTAGCGGTATTGTTCATCTAAGGAAACTGGCGATGTTAGAAGGTCTGTAGATTTCAGTGTCACGCTGGACGTATCTGAGGCTAACGAGCCCCTTGGCAATGCAGCTGGTGAATTAAGCAGGTTACAGAAAAAGTTCCGAGATAGGAAGGAAGGGTAGAGAAGTTTGCGAACAGCAACTCGGTGATGATATGCTACACGTTCACCTGTGCGCTCAACGACGATCCCATTAGATCCAGCCTCTCTTTCATCGTCAATACCTTCTGTTTCGCTACTCTCGTTCAGACCAGTTCCAATTTCCTTTGCAAAGTGGTCCACCATTCTGTCGACCCGCTGTTGATCTCGTGCCATGGCATCCTTCATAAAATTCATGTCGAATATACTCTTTCTTCATCCGTCACTCTCAGGGCAAAGCGTAGTGTTCACATTCAGCCTGGCAAGTTCCTCGAAAGCGCCGGCCTTGACGCTGGAAACATCACCCTACGTATCTCCATTTCCATTACTGTCCTCGTCCTCATCGTTTTTGCCATCCTCATCACCTCCTCGATCGCCACGAATATTCTTCTTGAGCAGTTCTCCTTTTTCCAACATGGTTGAAATCTCCCTCCGCTGGTCGATGTCCAACTCACCCCTCCCTTTCGTTGCTTTCGCCCACTTCCCAATGTGCTTATGTCGCAGTGTCGCCCGCTCCATTGCCCTATCTCTCTCCTTCTTCATCCTCACTGACTCATCCTCCTCGTCTTCAATTTCGCAGCTAATTTCTGGCGCTCCTTTTTCTTGATCCGCCTATAAGACTTGTTCTCGATCTCGGCGATGCGTTTCGCCTTCACCTCTGCGCGGAACATGATCTCCCGCATCGCCCGCAGCTCCCCTCACCGAGCTGCGACAACAGAGGCCTCGGTGCTAAATTGAGTTCGATTGGATCCAAATCAGGATCGGCTGTAACCTGGAGGCTGTAACCTAGAGGACTTCCTGTAGCTCTAAAACATGACGCAAAATGGATTTTATGTCACTCAAAGCATGCATGGTTTATTTATTCACAACCAACTTCCAGTTTATACTTACAATAACTCCAATAATTTGCATTCAGTCTGAAATTCTTTGCGAATCATTCATAGTCAAAAAAAAACTTTTACAGAATGCTCCTAGAGCACATCAGGGGACACACAGACCTCCATCCCACTCGGAGAGGTCCACAAATACACAAAGCTCATACCTGAATGTGCATACGCTCATATTCATCCTTCCAACCCGCGAATCCTGCCAACGGCACTTCACCACACAATCTCTTCGTAATTCGATGCAATTCATCAAGTGACTAATAATAACCCAAGCAAAGCCCAATATTCAGTACATCAGTCTAACCATCTCATTGCCCGTCGAGGACTCACCTTGAGGAGTTGATAGACAGCCACCAGGCCTGCGGCATAATACATGTAATCTAGCGATTGTACCTCCTCGACGTCAATGCATCGTTTGTGTTCCGGGGAGTGAGGCAGGACGTTGCTGCGGTGATGGTGGTAAAACAGTCTGTCGCATAGGGTAGTCGGCAACACTTGGTGCATGGGCTCTCCAGTGCGGAGTGACTGTGAAACGAGTGCAAATATTGACATCACATCTGAGATCTAACAGGTACATCATGTTCAATTCTGAAAGTCAAGCAAGAAAGAAACAACAACAAAAAAACTTACAAAATGCGGGTTGAGGACTTTAGTGCTATGGAGGAATGTCAACCGCCAGTTATCCTCAAGATGCCCAAGGGCTCCTCCAAGCTGGAATAAAAAGGATTCAAAGAATAATCAGCTTCACCGTCACTTCGTTGCTACGGTCAGAAGAAAAAAAAAACAACAAACATGCGCAAGGCTGGAGATCATATCGCTCTGCACGTCTACAAGCCGCACATACTCATCTGCCGGCCATGCCCCACGAATACTCCCCTCCCACCTCGCCAGCGCAGTCAGTTGCCGCATAGCAGCAATCTCTTCTGCCTGCCCGAGCAGCCTGGTGCGAAAATCCTGGATCCAGCCCGCAGGGGTGTTCGGCGACCGCCGGTGCTCGCCGGTATGGGTTGAGATCCACGTAGAGATCAGGAATCCATAAATATTGGAAAGCCCCACCATGGAAGCAGCGTTCCGGATGCGCACGGCCTTGCGGCCAGATGTTGGCGGGAGCATCATGATGACAAACGATGCAGCAGCACCTTAAAAACAACAACAACAACGGCGGCGGCAATTTGCAGCGCAAATTGTCAAGAAAGAAGCTCGTGGACATACCAATGACCACCAACACCCATCGTTTCCACGCGATAGACCAGCCGATGCCGGGCGTAGCGATTTGCGCAATGTGACCGTCAATCCAGGAGTACCCTACAATAAGGGTGAAGGTCGCCTACACGAAGTAATCCACACAACCGGTTCAAGAAACGGGAAAAAAATAGTTCAAATAATACAAAGACGCACGCAGGATAAAATAATTCCAGCCAGATACTGTGGTGGCGCAAAGATGCGAACGAACATGAATGGGATGATCACCAATCCCACACTAGCAGCCGCGCCAAATCGGTTTCCGATTCCTCGTCCGTTACCTTGGGGGGAGAAATTATGACAAGTGTACATGGAAAGAGAAGCATCAATTTGTTCTTACCCATAAACCACGCTAGCAGACCAAAGATCAAACCAACCAGTGTTCCAGTTAGTCGACATATGAGACTAGACTCCAAGGTGAAAAAAAAAGGCTACGAACGGGAAGGCGGGCTCACTTGAAGATCTGATCCGCAGCGTAAATGTTCAATGTCGTCTGCGCCATAATAAGCGCCCTGGAATTCAGTCAACAGACCCCATCCATAATAGCGCTCAATATACACAGTATTCCAGAACATACCAAACCCCTCTCTCGACGAAATAAAACTCTACAAAGACGTACGCGAAAAAATAAATAAACCAGTCAGCGTAACACAGAGAGTCCGCTACAAGTCCCAAAACGACTTACGCGCGGTCGACTTGCATACGGACGGAATCCAAAGGGCAATGGTGATAATGACGTATTTAAAGGTAAACTGTGAACAACAAATAATAATAAAAAACGACAGGCGAAGAGTTAGAGAAGCAACAACAACAGCAAAAAATGAACCACCACGCACCATGGCCTCAGCCGTACCGCACCAATGCCACAATCTATGAATTCGGTCCATCAACTTTTGAAATATATTTGTGGGCGGTTTGCTGTCGGGATCCCGTCCTGGTTCATACCACTCTGAATTAACGCACCGAAGAGCTGGCAAAGGCACTCACGATACGACTCGTCCCGCTCATCATCATCAGGAGTAGTTTTATGTGACGTATCCTCCCCAAACGCCGCATTCTCCTTCGATCCCTTCGATAGCAGCACCTTCCACAACATCCTCAACCCCTTGGGCGCCCACAACCTATTATTCCTCCTCTTGTTCGCCTTGTCTCGCACCATTTCCATGAGACTCAGGGTAGAATTGGTCACAACAATCAAGTCCGACGCAAACACAAACGCAAGAAACAACGAGCGAAGCGGGAGTGCGTCCTGCTCGCGGCGGCTCTTTGCCTCACGTATCAACAACAGGTACGGCTCGACGAGACGTTTGCGCTTCGTCTCCTTGAACGCCGACAACGCCGCCGACAGCAAGGCAATCGCCTGCTCCAGCTCACGTACATTCTGCTCATCCAAATCAACGCGTGTGGTCCATCGCCGGTCGTTGACCAGGTTGATGCTAGCCTGAACAGCACCGAGTCCTGCTGCTAATGCCTGTCGCAATTCCTCCGTGGATTCTCTGATGATGGGAATCAGGTCTACGATGCCGACGGAATGAGTCCTCTCGGCGGCAAGATTGCGTTGGTGCACTTGTCTGAGGAGGTACGAGTCGTTCGTGCTCGGCGCCGCGACGCTAACCGTTGATGATGATGCAGTCGACGTATCATCAGTGTTATCTGCCATGGATATATACAGATCCCCAACGAGCTTTGAGAAGCTCTGAAGGCCAGCTAGAAAACATATATATAGAACATTGAGGGCCAAAAACAAAAAACAAAAAGAAATGTCCGCACCAATGCGAATGATGAGTGCTAATAATGGTGGTCCCAGCTCTCTCACGTCATCTCCATTCCACTTTCCCATGCTGAACTCGAGGTTGATCGTTCCTGTCATCGACATCACTTGAAAAAAGTGTCCATCAAGACAAAAACACAATTTCTGAAGCACCCCATCGACCCACTTTGCCGCTGAGCTGCAATCAATGCCGATCTCGCCCCCCTAATCCTGTCCATGAGAGGCGTACCGAGAGTGAGATTTTGAGGAGAAGAATCCAAAACCTCCGCCTGGATCGTTATCAAACTTCGTATCCGCGCTAGTTGCGCCGAAACCATGGACATGCAGATATGGTTCGTCGTCTGGGGAAAGACGACCAACGTGACGAGACAGGCGATGGCAATATAGGACGATGCAGATATCGCCAACGACTGGAGCAGAGTGAAATTATTTGTGGGAAACAGAGGTCCGATGGTCTTGAGTTTGAGGTGTGAGCACTCAGCACTGGGTGTTTTTTTTTTCTATTCAAGAAATGACGCACACAGAAGATATCCAGGGCAATCGTGCCAAAGATGCCGAGGAACGTGAGTTTCGGTGCATAAGCTCGGACTAGCCCAAACATGAAGACGCCGACAGCGAGAAAGCACCCGTATACCGCAGATGAGCTACCACATCCAATCAGTTTCATTTCGGCCCGCGATACGGAGAAAGAACACACACCGAGTGTCCAAGAAAACACCCTGAAAGATGCTGACCTCCAATGCGAGAGTTGGATCAGCCTTGGCGGCGGGGTTGGACGCAATGCTTTGCGATGGGGGGGGTGGAAAAAAAAGGACAGTTGGGTGTAGTAATGACAATGGAGATGAACGCTGACCTTTGTTGGACTTGCTGATACACGCGGTGTAATAGGTCTTGGTTGCGGGCAGCATTTGCAGCAGCCATGGCAGCGACACCGAAAGCCCAGCCTGACAGTACGCCGAACATTAGAGTTGATGCCATCTATTTGAGGTTCAACGTCAGCAAAGGCAAAGATGTCGTCTAGGGTAGAAGAAACATAGCGGCTGGAAAAGAGAATTGCACAAAAGACTCACGATCAAGAACATTTGGACAGGCAGGTTAGGCGGCAAGAATACACTAGTCAAAAAGGCAAAAAAGCCACTGGAAAATCCATGGATGTCAGCGTTGAGGTATTAACGGCTATTCCGTAGTAGGAATTTGTTGGATAAGTGCATAGTTGGAAGCATATCAAATTTCAAGAGCTTGCCGCAACGAATTCGAAGCAAGATTGATGGGAGAAGACTCACGTGGTTCCTAAGGTGCGCAACGACTTGGATGGCAGAAGAATGACAAAACTGGCCCAACAAGCGATCCAGCATCTGAGCAACAGCTTCCAGGACCTCGGAGAACGCAGGTTGGTTGCGACCCATGGTGGTAAACGGTCGAATAAGCCGGGGACTGGGGACGGCAGATCGCTCTCGGGAGTCGGAGGAGTGGAGGAGTCGGTGTTTTTTATGGAGAAAGTGGACTGTTCAGGCTGTTTCTTTTCGATATCTGATGAATCCATGGGTGAAAGAACCAAGAAAGGGTCATATCGTGGTTGGTTTGTAAGCCTCGAGGCTAGGTTAGGGTTTATGTAATTTGCACGCAGAGTTTCTCAGTTGAGACTTTTCGGTGAGAATCCAATAAATAGGAATAGCGAATAGCGAATAGCAACCCAACAACCCAATAGCGATAAATAGAACTGACTCGACAATTGATCGAACAATAGCGAGTCAAAGCCCCGATCTGATCTTTGTTTCTTTTGTTCAAAGACACCGTGTGAATGACAATTGCACCCAACTCTATAAATGTCGACTCGGACACCCCTGCTATCTCACTGCCATTATGTCTCTTTGGTACCCCGTCGACCTCCTTCCAGTCGAACTCCTCGCCTACGTCTTTGTACTCGCAACCCATCCACATTCAACTCTGAACCCCACCTCTCCCCTCGTCCTCACCGCCGTCGACAAACGCTGGCGTAGAATCGCCTTGTCCACCCCCGCATTGTGGACCAACCTTTGTGTCACTGTCCAAAACGTGGACACCCGTGTCCTTGACCCTACTCTCGAAACCACCCCCCTCACCGCTTATCTCGCATTGTCTCGTAACTCTCCCGTCGATATACTCATCGATGCCCGTGACCCAGATTGGGACTTTTCCGAAAACGAGTGCGTCCATCACCTTTTCATCTCAATTTTCTGTCTATTCACAACCTAACCTACAGCGTCGGCATCGATATCGACGACCCAGATTACAATCCGTACATTCACCCCTTTTCTTCCGCCCACATGAACATCGCTCTCGATCTCCTCCTCCCTCATGTCCACCGTTGGCGCTCTCTCACTATTCTCACCGACACATGGTCTCCCATGTACGCCGCACTCGCACGGCTAAGCGTCGGTCTCACCTCCGGCGCTCCCCTCCTCGAGACCCTTTCCTTGATGCGCTGCAATCAATTCGCAAGCTATCCATCTGAATTCCAGCCCAGCCACTTGAAGGATCCCGCTTTTCTCCCCTTCGGAGGCGCCGTCTCGATGCCTCTCCCTCGCTTACGCGATCTAACCCTCACAGGGGTACACCTCGACTGGTCTGCTCTCGCCCGTCTCCTCTCCTCAAGTAGACTACACTCTCTTGAACTTTCATATCATTCCCGCGAAGTCCGCCCGAGTATCGATCAGTTCTGTGAGATCCTCCATGCCTGTCCAGGTCTTCGTTCTCTCGTCTTGAACGCTTCCGGACCCTCAATTCCAGACGATGACGACGACGACGACGACGATAACCACGCCAACAGCCACGACAGTCACAACAACCCGCCGAGCAAACAAAACCATCACAACACCCGTCCAATCTCCCTCCCATGCCTCGAAGAGCTCTGCCTCGGGTACACCTCCGCCCTCGACGCCCGCAAATCACTCAGCCTGATCGACGCCCCAAACGTCGTGGCCTTGACACTGGAAGACGTCACACATCCCGCAGATCCACAGGACGAAGACGCCGGGTGCCTTTTGCGATACCTCGCTACCGGCGTACCCGACGCCGACGGCCCCAATACCCCTGAACCCGAAGACCTGCAGGAGGACTCCCCTCCCGCTACGGACAGAGATGTAGCAGGCATCGCCCCAGCCCTGGTCGACGGCCCACCAGGATGCGATCACCTCTCTTCTTCTTCTTCTTCGACACCTCCCTTCCCCCACCTCCGCGACGTCACGCTCACCCGGGTGAAAGCTTGTCCTGACCCATTCAAGGTCTTCTATGGTGCACTCTGGTGTCTGGAACGGCTGGAGCTGGGTCATACCTCTGCCCACGCGGCAAGTGGGCTGTTGCCACATCAGCAGCAGCATGAGCTCCAGCAGCAGCAACCACAACCGCAACAACAGCTGCAGAAACAAAAGCACGGAGGAAGCAAAGGAGGAGCCGGGTGTCCGTGTCCAAAGTTAAACACGCTGTGCACACGGGGCGCCCATCTTGATCTCGATTTCATCGTCGGGGAGCTGGTGCGGGGGCGCGCAGAGGCGGGTGTGGGGGCGGGGGCTGGAGTGGAGGAGGGTGGGGTGGAGGGTGGGGTGTGTGCAATTAGGGATGTGGAGGTGTATCTGGACGGCGGGGGCACGTGTGTAGAGACGGGTGGTGTGGAGGTGGACGATTTTTTGAAGGTGCAGGGGACGGCTGTGAGGGTGTTCCGGCCGGCGGCGGTCACGGTGGTGTATGACTCGGAAGGGAGTACTAGTGATGACGATGAGGCTGGGGGGACTGGGGTCACTGAGTGTGGTGGTGGTCACGGTGCCGACGCAGATCCTTTCGCTGATGGAGGGGCGTTCAATGACCCTGCTTTTGACGAGTATTATGAGAGTCGCAGACATATGGCATTTTGTTTGTAATTGGATAACTATCTTGTACGTTTCTACATGTGTAGCATTAACCAACCACGATTCAAGTGGGTGAATGGATCCAAGATACAGTTTCCATGGAGGGGTAATCAAACCGAAATGCATGCCTTTGGATTCAAGGAATGGAACAAGCTGTAACACATGTGGGAAGAACTCGAACCGATTCTACGACCCGACAAAATTACTTAGTACTCCTTCACAGTGCGCTCAGTTCCTCTTTGCTATGCCATTTTTCAACAAATTCCCACAATATTAATCCTGCCCTTCGCAACTCCAAGTTTCACTGGGGTCCACCGTCCACGGCAGTCACTGGCAATACAACATCCAAAATGTCTACTTCACGGAGGACCGGGCGCTTGCAGCTCTGAAGCCTGCAGTCCGTTTCCCATGTGCATGGAAGGAACCCGTGACGACTCGGTGGTTTGACTGCGGTAACTGTAAGTATGCTTTCATTTTCCTTTTACTGTCGCGTGAACTTGCAACTTGGACGATTTGTCTTTAGGATAGTCTTGTCTAGAGTCTACTACCAGTACTACGCGCGCGCCCAAAACATCATGTGGAATCAGCGGTAGTCCCGGCGCCGGTAAATCGGCCATTTGCATCCATGGCCAAACCTTGGTCTCGAACTTAACCTTAACCGTTCGCCGGCGTTTGTGCTCGTTCTTTATGTGTATGTTTCAAGCGAGGCCATGCCATCCTTGGGGCGACCCGGCTACCCATCTGGCCGTACGTACCGTTGCGTACGATCTTGCGCCAGATTCAGTGGTTGATTTCTTGGAATTAGGAACGGAAATCAGGGATTGGAGACATCCAGCAGGGTATGCATTTTTGAGCGGACATGATCAAGGAACCTTTTTGGCTGGTGAATCGCGACATTGTAGTGGTTCTCAACTTCACCACCCCACCACCCGCCCCCTGTCGTTGTGATTGATGCGTTGGACGAGTGTGGTTTAGACGAATCCCAAATCGACTCGACGACGAATCCTCCTCGATACACTCACTCGCTGGTCCCACCTGCCTCGATCATTCAAACCCGTCGTCGTCACTAGCCGTAACGAGCGTTTACTGAATCTATTTCACGACCAGAGAGTGTCTGCCGCGAGATCGTCCCCGAAACTGGAGATTCAGTAAATGCAGAGACGCGCAAGGATGTCCGCACATTCTTCGAGATGATATCCGCCCAGAGCTCTGCATAGCATCGTCCCCTTGGCCTGGCGAACCTACGGTGGATCGACTGACAGAGCGCCCCGCGGGACTTTTCATCTGGGGCCACGACTGCGATAGGTTTCGTGAAAGGAAAAAACGAGGCAAACCTGCTGACAAAGCTCAAACTCTTGCTTGCTGGTGGGGAAACGAGAATATCGACATTCTTTACCGACAAATCCTTGATTTCTCCTTTAACGTTGATGACATTACATTCGAGCTATTCAAAGCAGTCATAGGTGCCATTATAACTGCTGAAAGCTCCACTCCATGGTGACGACCTCAAGCATTTCCTGGGAAGGCGTGATGAGGAGGATGACAGGCAATTCAGTGTCATCCTTCGCAGTCTCTCCTCTGTCCTGGAATTTGATGGTTGGCTTCGCGCCTGAGCCATCTTTCATTCGCCGAATTCCTGACTGACCCAAAACGATGTCGCGATCGTCATTTTCATTATTGACAAGAACGAGTTACATCTCGTGACATGGCACTCAGCTGGCTTGCGGATAATGGAAACGGAACTCTCAAGTTTAAAATATCTGCAGGATTGGAGAGACATCTCACGTCCGTAACGACGACTGTGGTGGATTTGTCGGAACGAATAGTGGCCATGGTACCCGCTCGATCACAGTATTCCTGTCGTTTCTGGGCTGCTCATCTCTGTGATATGGCAGCGGTTAAAGATGGTTATTGATTCACTACCGAAGGAGTTCTTCCACGTCCGCGTCCTGGAAGTTATGGGCTTGATCAAAGAAGTCCGCGTCATTGATGGCGCTCGATCACAGGCGACGAGAGTGAGTATTTCATCCCATGGTCCATGCATTTTTTTCAATGAATGTTGCTCTCACAGGGACGTTGACATAGAGGTGACAGATTTTGCAAGCGATACGAGCCAATTTATTGCAAACTTTTATACTCCAATCTCGGAAAGTGCACTGCATATATACTTGTCGGCGTTGCCTCGGAAATCGATGATCTCGAGACAATTCACTGTACAATGCCCAGAGACATTGTCTGTCGTCATGAATAAAGACGATCATTGGCCTGCATTGGTTAAGATATATTGACAGGTCACACCGGTGAAGTTAGACGTTGAATGTACGATACTTAATCTGCACTATGCAGCCATGTAGTAACTGAAAATTTTTATGGTCAAGAATTTTTAAAAACCTCGCGAACTCAGTGTTGAGCCCCTTATTTAGGCCTTTAGGGTCCAACTAGATAGAAGTTACATCGGTGTTGATATGATCCTTAGCCGTACCTCTCAAGTCAAGCAGGACACTCTCCAAAAACACTGGAATGCGATTCGTTACATCTGACAGTTTCAGCTAGTAGTACACAGATAGTATTCTGCAGCGCTTCAAGTTGATAGCGAGTGCATTTACGCTTCTTTAAAGTAGGGCGTGGGGTCCGTTCCGCCCGGAAGCTGAATGACATAGAAGGCTGCCCAATTCGCTAGTGAGCGAATCGAGAATTGGGATCGGTCAAGAGAGGACATACATTTGCCACCAGTCGGCGAGCCCCACTTCGCAGAACTGCCCTTATCCGCACGGAAAATGTCGCCCACCTTCAATTTGCGTACCTCACCAGGCTTTGCGAGGTCCTCCATGGTAAACTCGCCTGATATTCCCAGCCAAGGGTTATATATGTGCTGAGCCCACATTTAACCCTAAAAGGGGACACCTACCTTCGAGGACGAGAGAGAAGATGGTACAGGGATAGTCTGTAGTGGTCTCTGAGCCTGCTGCCATGGTATACGAGCCGCAGTGCAAAGGGGTCTCCTCTACGTTATTTCCCAGGATTTGGGCCAGGCCAATGCCTTCCCCGATCGTTTGATGCTCCATGGTCAATCCGTTCTCAACGATCTATCAAATAAAATCAATGTAAGTGAGATGCCTCGAAAGTGTCAAGAGCTTACAGCAATAGGCATTGTAACAGAAATTAAGAGCAGAGGTGGGATGTTGGTCGGAGTGGTGCTGCTCGTATTCTTCAAATGATTGGCCCTAGTTATAGTCCCGCAGCTGTCCTACTAGACCTGACAAAAATTCAACCGAGCTGGCCACATTGATAGCCCGGGATATTACTGCATGACGCGCTTCATGACGTGCAGTGTCCGGGCTGTCCATTAAATCTGAAATGACCGAGCTGACCACCGGCTGCACGTTCATGCACTCGACATTCAAATATCTGGAATAGTCGATAGGTAGATCCTATGTACCTGAAACGCCAAGTGCACGCCGCTAGCCATAGTTGAGATATCCGAGCTGACCATCAAAATGACGACAATGCCTTGTCGGCATTGGTTCCTTCCTGGTTTGATTATTTGTAGACAACTTCGAAACATTGCCCAAAATACAGACTTGGTGTGATACAATAGAAGGTGTATGGGATTTAGAAGTGGAGGAGGGTACCGAGAGGATCAGCATGACTGGGTGCCAGGGATGAGTCACGCATCACACTTTTGCCAATGTTAGAGTGGAACTTTTTGATGGACTTGGAATCTGTCAATATGCCTGCCGCTGCACCTCTTGTACTCCGCTGTTTGCTCAAAGGAGATTCAACAATAACCTTCAAGATCACTGTGCCGATTAACAGCGACATCGACGACTTGAAGGAACTCATCCTTGAAAAGGAGCTCGGAAATGAGACACATATTCTCGCGAGGGAACTCAACACTGTGGGAAGTAGAACCAATATAAAGTAGTGGTGCTGCCAGTGATAGTACAAAAATCAGTGTTTAGTCCACTGAATCGAGGGCCATTACTTTTCAATGGAACCATTGACCAAGCTTATATAGTGGTTCAGACACTGACCAGTAACCACTGACCACTGACCACTACTTACAACCACTACTTACAACCACTACTTAACAGTGACCACATTTTTCATAGCCGCAAACAATGTATTATCACATATAGATCAGTCGGTACTATTTTTCATCGGATGATGAATCTGAATCGGCATCTGCCTCAGCAAAGGTCCCCCATGCAAGTCCCATCCCACGATCAATGACTCCCCAGCGTTTTCGCGTTTTCACCCGACCAACAACTGACTTGACATTTCGCACATCGGTGACAATTGGGGCAGCGGTATGCTTGTAATAGGTGAGCGAATGGGCAGCATCTTCTCCTTTTGTCTTGCAGGGCTTAATTACTGTGAGGAGTTGTTCTGTGTTCCACAGACCCCATACACGCTCCGATCCAAGACTGCATGCCAAAATCTTCTCCAGAGCACCATATTGGATCGTGATAACTGGATCATCGCTGTTTGGGTCATCATAGATGATTTCATACTGCTTCTGATTTAGTGTATAAATGTGCAATAAACAAATGAACCACCTACCCGTACATATGAGGAGTTTCTTGTCTGTGTGCCCCCACTCCGCCCAGCATACGTACTCCTAAAGGCATCGCCACCATGTCAAATTCGCATCTTGCCCCACAATGGCATCTTGCGTGGTAACTGAGCTAGGATAGTATTTGGTCATTCACCTAAAATTGTCGCTAGGTACTTGCTAACTATTCGGCGAGTTTTGGGGTCAGCAATAAAATCCTTTCGGTATGGCGAGCACATGACATGGTCAAGATCTAGCCAGCCATTCAATGAGTAATGGTTCAACAAGTATGAATGCCAATCACTCACAGCCATCGTAAATCCTTCCATTTCGTCAAGGTCCATTGTCCATGTGGCGACCAGCCACAGATGTCTCTTCCTCAAGATCATACTGACTCATAATCTGTCCCAAGTATGCAACATGGAGGTTGCATTTACTGATATTGCTGTATGGATAAGTACGAGAGCGAAGACTACTTTGCAAGATTCCACAGAATCGCTTGGCATAATAGGTCCATGTTGTCCAAACTGGACCACAAGTTCGAATGTCATCAGGGATGTGAAGTAAGCCGTGAACCGGTAAAACACAGACTGAGAGGCGATCCTCTTGATATTGGTAATAGTATCTATAGTGTAGTCAGTATCACATTGGAAATCTGATTGAAAACATGATTACCGCTCATATCCCTCAACCCAATCTATAATCTCATCCTCCAAGCGATTGATCTCCTCCAGTGTGAGCCTGAACTTCAATGTCATCTTCATAATCCTCACTAATGCACACATGTGCTTGTAGTATCTCTTTTTCACAAAGCGACCTTTGAGTAGTATTGGTGCGAGGAACATAAACCAAAATGCCCACAATTCCGCAGTAAATGTTGACCGATCTTTGGCGATATTACCAAGAACTCGAACAAATGAAGCTGGGATGTCTTTAACAGCCTCCGCCGTCTCTTCACCAATTAGTTCCCAGACATGTGGTGCAATTTCATAGTCTTCCATTCCTGAATCGAGTCCTTTGAATCGTCCTGTATATAAATCAACCAGATTCGGAATAATGTTTTCGCAGAAAACATGCATCCACTCCCATGGATATGAATTGGCAGAATCAAGAGAGCCGATGCGGCGCATTGCAGGAGAGCCACGGATACCATATATTTTCCCAATGTCTGTTCGGCCAGTTATTGTCTTTTCCGTGGCCAGTTTGCGTAACACTGAGTCGAAGTGCTTTTGAGTCTGCAGAGGGAGTGATCGGGGATCATACGACGGCCTAGTTTGATGTTCGACATCTGGTGTAGTAAGTGGAGTATAGTACACGGTTCCACCACCTGAGATGTTCTGCACACCTTTGATTCTGCATTTTCGGCATGGGCAATACGGATTATGACCCTTGATGTTCAACATCTTCTCGATTGCCATGATATTGCCATGTTTGAGAATATTATAGGCACGAAGATCGAAGAAATTTCGGTCGATTGCATCGTATGTGCGGACACCGTATGCTAATTTTGCACATTCATCATCAAAGGGAGTTGTGAATGAGTGCATGTCTTTTGGAATACCGGGAATGATACCAAGGCAAATTATTCCATTGAAGTGTGTGCGGATTTGGGGTGGGAGATTGTAATTCTGGAGGATCAAGGGAGTTGCAGATGGCCCATGTCGGCGTCGTTTGTAGAGTAAGTAACCGTCAACTGCCAGTGCTATGGCAATGTCACGTTTACCAGAAAAATATTTGTATGGCTGCTCCATGCCATCAATAACAACATTGTGATGTAGGAGGTTTCGATAATGAGAAGCATCAAATACATCGTTGATCTGGCCATTTTGGTGCTCATATTGGTGGCGATAACTGAGTTTTGTGATCATCGACTCGTTCTGGTGAAAGCCTTGAAGACGTGGGATCAGGGGGAGATACATGAAAATCCAACGTGGTTTACGATGGGTCGTATAGCGAGATTCCTGGCAAAGTGGGCATTCCTCGTGATGTTCGTATTTTCCTGTGTACGCAATGCAACAGTTGATGCAGCAATAATATTCAACTGGTTCAATACCAGATAAGATAGCAATACGGCTGAGAATGACCCATTGGGAATCAATTTGCATCTTATGATGGAACGTGTGGTGCATCTGGTTGAAGCTCGAGCGAGACATGTTGCTCATGATCTTGAGTTGGAATGCACGAATATTATGGTGGTCTTCTTCTGTGACAATGCTGTTGCCTGATTTTAAGTTAGCGAGAATCTGCGGTCAGTAAAAAAATTGTTACTCACAAAGATTCCATAGCTCCTCTTCCTGCTCAGGCCCCATCAATATTGCAAGGTCTTCATACAATTCTTGAAGCGTCGGCTGATGATTCAACTCTTCCTCCTCAAATGTGGGATCATCGAGGCAAAAACCTAAGCCATCATCAGAGATGTCACTAGCCGGAGCCTCCATCAGCTCTCCAGGAACTGATTCACCATCATCGTTGCCATTGTGAGCTGGAATATCGACATCAGCCTCAGGGTTAGAATTTGTATCACTAAATTCAGAGGCACTGGACCCTAGGGTGTCAGTATTTTCAATTGGTTGAGAAGCAGATTGGTCAGATGAAGTTGATGGATCATCATTACTTCCCAAGTCAGAATTGAGGATGGTATTGGGATTTGCTGTTTGGTAGTGGGCCATCCGAGTAGAATAAGAAAGCCATTTGTAACAACTTGGAGTGCAACGACAGCGTTTACGTCTTCCACAACAACGAGACATGGACTTCATGAAGTTTGAATGATTGGGTCACATGATCAATATGACCTTGACACGACGCGACTCTTGAATCAATGATGGCTTGAACATCCAAGCCCACTCGCAAGCATGGCAAGCTCAACCGCATTGGCAAGAAGCTTAGCGAGGTCCATGAGGAGATTAGGAAGATAGAACGTAAGTACTTTCATTAATTACCTCTTTACTCATGTTCCCCATTCTTCGCAGGGAAGAATAAGGCAGAAGAAAGGGTTCCAAAATACTCCTCCAAGCCTTGGCAACTTATTTCTAAACCAAAGGGATCAGCTGGGTGATCAGCTCCTCGAGGGTATAACCTACAAGATGAAATTGGTTTAACGGATAACAAGAGACGGTGCAACAAATTCATTGTGAGTACACTGAACTCTATTTAGTATTGCCATCTCTGATATTTATTAGGAAATCACGCAGAAGCTCACTTGCAAGTACCTCGACCTCAATTGAACAATGAAAGGTCAAGACAAATTGCTCGTTTGCAAGGTTGTTGCACTAGTAAGTCCTGCTAAAACTTTCATACATGCTATTTATTTTGAATGTAGGCTCAAGAAAAGTATGCATTCATGTGCAAGTTTGCTGAAGGATGGCCAATCCATGACATGATCACTCAATACCTGCAAAATTTGAAAGCGAAGACAAAGCGGTCCAAGGGTGGGAATGAAGAGAACGTGTGTAATCCTACATTACCTACATTTAAATAACTGATGCTACCACTTTAGACAGAAAATGAGGACAATAATCATACAGAATCGGATGACTCCGATGACGATCGCAACAATTTTGAGAGTTGTGAAGACTCAGACCTAAGTGATTTGGAATCTCACAATGCAGTATCTGAGGAGGAAGTTGATGAACGTAGGAACCACTCTGACATTAAAAAGGTGGATTTCGAGTTTACATGAATTGGATAATAATCATATGTGATCACAGAAGATATCCGGGATGAAATCTAATAAGATGAAGAAAGCAATGCAGTCCAAGCCGGCTCAAAAGTGGGTGAAGAAGCCACATGGCAAGCAAGTTCGACAAGGCGATGACAGTGAAACTGATGAGGTTATCATGCAACACAAGAAATGAACCCAAACCAAGCAACACCAGTCCAAACGCCAAAGAACAGTGAGTTGCTTACAAGACACAGCTACATACTTCTGATCAACGTCATGCAGGATATTGAGACTGGCGATGATTCTGTGTTGATGGCATGACCCAAGAAACAGGCACGACTCAAGGTCATTCCCATGAAGAAAAAGAATGAGACGAGGAAGAAATTGATTGTATGTATTACTTTGGAACACGTCAGTATATTGGATGTGCTCTTTTGTAGGAAATTACTGCAAACCATGGCAAAAGCTGGAAGGTGCCAGCACATGCTCTAGATTTGGACATCAATTGTGAACCCAAGAGAAATCCCATCAATCTCAAGAAAAACTCAAAGAGGATGGTCGTCTCTGACTCAGAATGCGAAGACGAAGAAATCGGGGATGCATCCGTGAGTTTTGACATAAGCCCTGAACTGCATTTGTGATACCACTGATGGTACATCATCTGATCTTCCGACATTGATTGCGAACCAAGAGAAATCCCATCAATCTCAAGAAAAACTCAAAGAGGATGGTCGTCTCTGACTCAGAATGTGAAGACGAAGAAATTGTGGATGCACCCATGAGTTTTGACATATATAGCCCTGAACTCCATCACTTCTGATACGTCATCTGGATTTGGGTGACCAACTAATGTTCTTCTAGCTACCAGAGACCACTGAAAATGACACAGCCAGAACTAATGTCATGAAAACTGTGACAGGAAAAGATAACTCAGAGGTAAGTATTCTCAGAGTCTTTTAGTTCTCGCATTCTGTTTATAATGCCCATCAAATGACCAGGGTGATCTCACATACTGCCCGAGGGATGGATGCAACGATCGACTTCCCAAGATTCCAAGTAAGCAGCTCAAGAATATGATTGAACGATATCAAGATTACTACGACAAAGACGAGTTTTCAAAGGAGACAACCAAGTCGGAGATAGAGCTTTGCATCGAGCTACAGAAACTATGTCAAAGGAACTTAGATATGGATCAGGCAATATTATCAGGCTGGCAGACGGACCCAGACTTCAAAGCTATGCCGGATCGGATTGTTAGAATGCACGAGACGTTGGAGAAAGTGATCATGAAGGATGGAATAATGGGAGGTGATGTTGTATCCAAGTGTTTTCGGGACATCGTCGCAAAAGCCGGCCTGGGACTGGACCTTCAAGGGCTGGAGAAGGCACTGTTGGTTCCTTTGATCATCAAATGGTCATGACCAGGCTAGTGCGTCAGAGTATTTCCTAGAACTCTACTGTCATTCTACTGACACATCTGTAAGCTATGGGCCAAAGGGCAGTGCAATCATCCAAAGCACCTTGCTTCGCATGTTCAAGCCATCGGAAACCCCTTTAGACACATTTTCACCACTTTCACTCACAAAATTCACTCAGTATTTTCTTGTTCCTTATATCGCTCACAAACTAATCAAGGAAGACTTGGGCTGTTCAGCAAAAGTTGCTTTTAAGGAGATGCTCGAAAGTGCTGATGCAGGGGAAAGCCTACAACCTGACGATGACGACGATGACAAGCTTGAATGCATCCTAGAAACAAATGTGTGAGCAGCAAGGAGAGAACGAGCAGCTAAGACAAGGAATTTTGAGGCACCAGGAGAGCGAGCGGGCGGAACAGGTTCATCAAAGGTGTGCAATCAAGGTGCCTTGAAATTCGTAGTCATGCTCTCACCCATTCCAAAGCCAAAAGCTCCCCCAAAACCACATCCTGTAGTAGTATGAGCCGGCGGCAGTGGCCAGGACCTGTACCGAGGCCGAAGCCCACCTTGATCTCAGCCAAGTCGAGGATGTTGTAAAAAAGCCCCAAAGGCCAGGCCACAACCAAAACACGAACCTTTTTGTGGACGCCAACATGTGAATAAAACATTGCATCAAGATATCTTGCTCTCGGATTCTGGCCACACCTAATACTCACCTGCTCGCTGGGCTACTACTATTGATGGCCAGTAACTGACTCAAACGCAGACTCAGATGCGCTTAGCTTACTTGCTCTGGCCTGGAGGAATCACTATGAACTTGTACTTTATTTGCTTTTCCCTTCCTCTTGCGAACATCCAGACCATGTTGTACTCAGTGATATTAATGCAATGGTGATGTTGTCACTGCTATCACCCATATCAGTCAATGAGAATGAGTGGCTGGATAAATTGGCTGGGCCACTGATTCTCATTAGGCGGTACCACTGATTCTCCTTAGGCGGTACCACTGATTTTCAGGCAGCAAAACAAGTCATTCAGTGGTTGAAATCAGTGGTTGGAAATTCAGTGGTTCCACTACTTTACAGTGTTGCTACCTATGATAAATAGGTGGACTGGATCACTACTTATTGGCGGTGCACCTTCCCTCAGTGTCAACCTGTTGAGGGTAAGTATGCTATTTGTGGAGGTCAATGTAAATGTTGTTACTTACATCAACAGGTTAACTGGGTCTCCCTGCCAGTGATGACGAGGATTCCCTCAAATCTATCAGAGTCAAAGAGGGTGACGAGGGTGTTGAAAGGCTGGTAGCATGGAAATCCGTCTTAACCTATTGGCCAGTTCAGCCTGCAACTAATAGGCTGCATGTCATCATACTGATGCCAATCCCAGGTTAGAGCAGCTCATCCTGTTGGATTGATTTTTGCTATCAAAAGTTGTTTTCCTATTTCTGACTTTGCCCTCCTTCTGCGTTTCCTATCTCTGACTGATACTTCATATGCTGTTCTCACTCTCAGGATACACAATATCTCCGAGTTCGTCTAACCAATCTAATATCTCCCAACCTGCCCAAAGCAGTAAGCTAGCGACCTCGTCATGTCTCATTGATCCAAAGCCATTTATCTTATTATCCCAGATACTAGCAAGCACTGTCACTCACCTAACCTTTCAGACAGTGCTAAATCTACACGGGTCAATATTTGGCCCAAGGATTTATGGCTATTGGAACTTCACTCCAAAATCTGGGGTCGCCTTGACCTACGACCAGAACTTATCCACAAAGTTACGATCACTGCTGCCCATTATATTGAATTGCAAAAGCGTCTTATGGAGCTGCATCCTGGTCGTGACTTGCCAGACTACCAGGCTGGACATGTCCAAGCCCTCAAACTTGATGTCCTCCAGTCCTCCAATGCCCTATTGCATCCCACACCAATTGTACCTAATAACCCCAATGGTGATGATGATGATGATGATGATGTGGGGAATGGCCTCGATGATGAGCTTCGCCAACTCTTCCCAACTATGATCCAGTATTTAGATCTATCCAGTTTGAAACTCGAGAAAAGACCTTGATGCATCCCATTACCACTCCTCATCCGTCAGGAATATGATCTCATATCTAGCCTGCTGGATAAACTGCCCAAAGACAGTGCAGGTTCTGCAATCATCAGCGGTCAACCTGGTATAGGTAATGTCCCTGTCATTTACCCCTTCAACCAATCTTACAAGAACCTAAGGCAAGACTGCTTACCTTCACCTCCAAATGATTGAGAAAATGATTGCTGGACAACCATTCTTATACCAAACAACCAGAGGAGATGTGTATCATGTTTCCAAGAACATATCATGTATTGGATTCTGGTCATTGGAAGAAGATTCAGAGATCGTCGCTTTCATCGATGCTGATGCTGGCTCATACACAGTCAATGATATTCTCATTGATCCATTCATCCAAATTATAGCGGCATCATCTCCCAAGGGCACAGAGCAAAACTGGTTGAAACAGAATGATACCAATTCATTTGTGACCAAATATGCGGCTGCACTATGGTCTCCTACTGAGTACTTCTTAACTGGGTTAGGAACCTCACCGCATTTGTGGGCTAAACTAATTGATGGGTGCTTCAGAATATTTCTTCATCCACGAGACCTCACTCATGCGTGCCTCAAAGAATCGGCCTCATACCTTGGGTTCAATCCTCGCCGGTCCTTCAAAGCTAGCTTTTCTGCCCAAAGTTTGCTTCACCATCAGATGGATATCAAGCATGAGATCTGCTCCATCTCGTCAACTGTTAACATTTTGTCCATTCTTCATGAGACCTACATGTCCCATGGTCTGTCCCACTTGATATTTGAGCTGTCACCAGAAGACGATGTGCATCTACTAGGCTGTGCTCGAGTGGGAGCGGTGTCTATGTGGGCTTTGGATATGCTTCTAGGTAAATATGAGGCTCATCAATCAGATGCTGCCGCTGAATTCTATGATTCAATTGCTGGCATATTATCTGCGGCATCCCTCTGGAGTCAGATCATGGAGAGACAAGTTGTTATGGATCGCTAGATCAGCGGGCTCCAGCAACAACCAACTAAACCAAGTTGAGCTCAGACCAGAGGAAACACAGGAGAGAAGGTGTATTCATGGTCTACTACTACTATACAGCAAGTGGCAGTCTGGGGAGAGAGGGAGTCTAGAAAAGCGAACCAGGGGGTGGAAACCAGACTAAACATGAGGAAAGGGAAGGGAAAAAGAGGAACAGTTCGAAGATGAAGGTTTAAATACAAAGAAGTTAGGGAAATGCCATGAAAGACAGACTACCGGGTCTGTATGTACAAACCAAGAGAAATGTAAGAACAATAAGGCTGTCCTGCAGATACAGCATGTCCATCAGTGTTTCAGGTAGTGATTGCAAAGAAATGGTTCGGAGCAATCAAGGGTCCAGACCCTGCGCCTCATGGTTGCCTCATGGTAAGGAGGTGAAACAATCCATGAGTGGATGTGTCAGTGAGCACATGATGAACATGAGGCGGCCATGTGGATGTCATGTGGCTGAGTTCCTAGTTTGGGAATGATGAGATTGGTTCGTCTTCCTAATGGTTTGCATTGGCAGTGGATGCCTGGCCAATAGCAGCATACGACTATGAGTATGTGTATGCGGGATCAGGATGGAAAGGTGAACATGATGCTTCATCATTGGAGGCAGGGGAGAAGGTGAATCACTGAATGGGGAAGAACCATGATGGGGGGTGATGCAATGAACACTGGTAATCGTACACCAGCGACTGTGGTTCCTGCAGTACGATAAGCAAGGGTGCTTCATATAACCCTTCTTGGCTACAGGGTATTGGATGACTGGGATGTCGACTAGGTGTGGATATTCTTGACCAGTGGACTGGTACACAAAGGTGATGAAACATGTCGGAATGCAAGTCTTTGTGGAGCATCAAGGGAACTTGTCATACATGCGAGTTTGGGTTGTTAGCTGAGCACCGGTGGTCAGCTGATGCGAAGAAAGCGAATGAATGTGGAGGTGACGTGTGAAGAAGAACAAGATGGTCAGCCAAGATAGGTCAAAGGAGTCATTGGTTGTCAGCAACTATGACGGATCTGATATCTGAGTCATTGTTGGGGAGGTTGTGTTATCCGAATATAGGTTGCATAGACGTAGACACCCATAAGGGTGGAGATGCCAATAGAACATATGACAATCGTGGTGATGAGCTGGGCGTCAAAGGTAACCATGAGGCTCGGGATGATATGTTGGTCTTCTTCAAAATAGGAAAGTCGATCGGTCATCAGGCACAAGGCTATTCATTCATCTGTGACAGGCACAAGGAACCGTGTAGGTGAATTGTGAAAGAACAATAACAATGTCATAAGCATGTGGGTGTGGACATATGATCGGTTGGTGGAGAACCAGAGTATTCTGATTGCTGGGTATGATCGGTGGTTGGGTCATGGAGTATTCTTGTCTCCGGGTATGCGCACTGGTCATGGGTTGTGACAAGAACGGAATGGTCAGGTTCGGATTGTATTGTCTTTAGGTTCCTTTGGCTCCTGGTTGTGTATGAATGGTTATGCGTCTGAGAGTTCGGTAACAAGGTATCGTCCGATCAGAGCGTGGGACTTGGCGCATCTTTGTGGGAATGTAGAGGTCAATGGGTATCATGTGCTGTCAAAGCAAAAGACAGGGGCAAAGAGGTAAAAATCGTAACACAAGTGTTGAAATATTTTGATTCCCTCAATAACCCAGAGATTTTTGAAATTCGCTCTCTGATGGACTCTTCAATCATCGAATGGACATATCCTGGTCCCACTAAGCATACTACATTCCAGTCACAATCATTCACACCAGCTCTTCAATCTGCTGTTGATTCTAAGGAGCCTATGCACTTGGTACCTCTAGATCCGAATTTCCCCGTGGTTGATCTGGTTGTCTATGATCCAGATGCAGTTCTTGTAGGTGTTCAAGTTACTATCAGGGATTTACATCCCATAGCAGCTTCGGGCCTCAAACATATTCAAGGTTTTCTCAAGCGGCATACCTGTCTTGCCCACCTTTGGCCCTCGATTTTGGGCAACCATTGGCGTCTTATATTTGTGGTACCAGAAACAGCAGCAGCTAGCTTTGGACTGCAGGCCTTTGAAGGAGACACTGGTACACAAGAATGGGCTAGAAAGATTGACCAGTATGTGCTTGGTATTCCAGAAGATTCACTATGGGGGAGGTCAGGTTATGACTCTATGGACTTGTAATGATAACTAGATCTACACATCTGCTCAAGTTTGAGGTCTTTCCATACTTTTTTGAGCTCAAATAAAAGTTCAAAAAGCAATACAGAGAGATTGATTAATGCTTGGTTTGGGTGACTGCTGTAGGTATGCTTTCATTTTCCTTTTACTGTCATGTGAACTTGCAACTTGGATGATTTGTCTTTACGATAGTCTTGTCTAGAGTCTACTACCAGTACTACGCCCAAAACATCATGTGGAATCAGTGGTAGTCCCAGCGCTAGTAAATCAGCCATTGCATCCAACCTTGGTCTTGAACTTAACCCTGTATGTTTATGTTTCAAGTGAGGCGATGCCATCCTTGGGGTGACCCGGCTATCCATCTGGTGTATGTACTGTTGCATACGATCTTGTGCCAGATTCAGTGGTTGATTTCTTGGAATAGGAACGGAAATCAGGGATTGGAGACATCCAGTAGGGTTGCATTTTTGAGCAGACATGGTCAAGGAACCTTTTTGGCTGGGGAATCACAACATTGTAGTTGTTCTCAACTTCTCCCCCCCCCCTGTTGTCGTGATCAATGCGTTGGATGAGTGTGGTTTAGATGAATCCCAAATCAACTTGATGACGAATCCTCCTCAATACACTCACTCGCTGGTCTCACCTGCCTCGATCATTCAAGCTCGTTGTCACTAGCCGTAACAAGCATTTACTGAATCCATTTCACGACCAGAGCGTGTCTGCCGCAAGATCGTCCTCCAAACTGGAGATTCAGTAAATGCAGAGATGCACAAGGATGTCTGCACATTCTTCGAGAAGAGTTTTGATGATATCCGCCCAGAGCTCTGCATAGCATCCCCCTTGGCCTGGCGAACCTATGGTGGATCGACTGACAGAGCGCCCTGCCAGACTTTTCATCTGGCGCCATGACTGCAATAGGTTTCCTGAAAGAAAAAACGAGGCAAACCTGCTGACAAGCTCAAACTCTTGCTTGCTGGTGATTTGGGCAAGGGAAACGAGAATATCGACATTTTTTACTGACAAATCCTTGATTTCTCATTGATGACATTACATTCGAGCTATTCAAAGCAGTCATAGGTGCCATTATAACTGCTAAAAGCTCCACTCCATCGTGACAACCTCAAGCATTTCCTGGGAAGGCGTGATGAGGAGGATGAGAGGCAATTCAGTGTCATTCTTCGCAGTCTCTCCTCTGTCCTGGAATTTGATGGTTGGCTTTGCCTGAGCCATCTTTCATTTGCCGAATTCCTGACTGACCCAAAATGATGTTGCGATCATCATTTCATTATTGACAAGAATGAGTTACATGGCACTCAGCTGCTTGTGGATAATGGAAACAGAACTCAGGTTTAAATATCTGTAGGATTGGAGACATCCCATGTCCGTAACGACAACGTGGTGGATTTGTCGGAACGAATAGTGGCCATGGTACCCGCTCGATCACAGTATTCCTGTCATTTCTGAGCTGCTCATCTCTGTGATATGGCAGTGGTTAAAGATGGTTATTGATTCACTACTGAAGGAGTTCTTCCATGTCCGTGTCCTGGAAGTTATGAGCTTGATCAAAGAAGTCCACGTCATTGATGGCGCTCGATCACAGGCAATGAGAGTGAGTATTTCGTCCTGTGGTCCATGCATTTTTTTCAATGATGTTGCTCTCACAGGACGTTGACATAGAGGTGACAGATTTTGCAAGTGATACGAGCCAATTTATTGCAAACTTTTATAGTCGGAAAGTGCACCGCAAATATACTTGTCGGCGTTGCCTCGGACATCGATGATCTTGAGACAATTCACTGTATAATGCCCATAGACATTGTTCTATCGTTATGAATGAAGATGATCATTGGCCTGCATTGGACAGGTCACACCAGTGAAGTCTTGTCAGTTGCATATTCACCAAATGGGAAGCGTCTCGTTTCAGGTTCCTCCGACAAGACAGTGTGTGTGTGGGATGTCGAGACTGGGCAGATCGTGGCTGGTCCATTTGAAGGTCACACCAGTTGTGTCTTGTCAGTTGCATATTCACCAGACAGGAAGTGTGTGGTTTCAGGTTCCTTCAACAAGACTGTGTGGGATGTCGACACTAGCCACTTATTGCCAGTTACAAGGAATCATCATGCTGTTATATTTTCTGTCAGGGGTCCCAATACCTTCAATGTATCTGACAAGAACTCAGATGGCTGGACTTGCACTTCTGGACGTGATAACCATGAAATCTTGTTTTGGGTGCCATCTTATGCTCGACGAGGCCTGTGTGATGGCAAGACCCTTCTCATGACAAGAAACTTGATGTATGAGGTTGAATGTTGATGGTTCAACAGAACTCCTCCTTGCTGGCACCCCTCCGGAGATGGTCGCTGCCCTAGGGGGTTGGACTTCACTCACATTTCTCCTTTATTGGCACCGTATTGAAGAAATCCTCCCCATGCATATTTCCAAAGCTTACAATAAGCAATGCATTGTAGAACTAGCTACCACATTCGAAGAATTCTGTGTTCAGAATAAGATTCCTTAAGGCATTACCTTAGACAATTGATAGTATAACATGCCATTGTACCTCTGCAATAAACACATTGCTCATGCCCTTTCCTCCACGTCCATTTCCAGACCTCAAACTCTCTTTGGGGAAGTGTTACGATTTTTACCTCTTTGCCCCTGTCTTTTGCTTTGACAGCACATGATACCCATTGACCTCTACATTCCCACAAAGATGCGCCAAGTCCCACGCTCTGATCGGACGATACCTTGTTACCGAACTCTCAGACGCATAACCATTCATACACAACCAGGAGCCAAAGGAACCTAAAGACAATACAATCCGAACCTGACCATTCTGTTCTTGTCACAACCCATGACCAGTGCGCATACCTGGAGACAAGAATACTCCATGACCCAACCACCGATCATACCCAGCAATCGGAATACTCTGGTTCTCCGCCGACCAATCATATGTCCATACCCATATGCTCATGACATTGTTATTGTTCTTTCACAATTCACCGACATGGTTCCTTGTGCCTGTCACAGACGAATGAATAGCCTTGTGCCTGATGACCGATCGACTTTCCTATTTTGAAGAAGACCGACACGTCATCCCGATCCTCATGGTTATCTTTGACGCCCAGCTCATCGCCACGATTGTGATATGTTCTATTGGCATCTCCACCCTTGTGGGCGTCTACATCTATGCAACCTATATTCGGATAATGCAACCTCCCCACAATGACTCAGATATCGGATCCGTCATAGTTGCCGACAACCAATGACTCCTTTGACCTATCTTGGCTGAACATCTTGCTCTTCTTCACATGTCACCTCCACATTCATTCGCCTTTCTTCTCATCAGCTGACCACCGGTGCTCAGCTAACAACCCGAACTCGCATGTATGACAAGTCCCCTTGATGCTCCACAAAGACTTGCATTCCGATGTGTTTCATCACCTTTGTGTACCAGTCCACTGGTCAGGAATATCCATACCTAGTCGACATCCCAGTCATCCAGTACCCTGCAGCCAAGAAGGGTTATATGAAGCACCCTTGCTTATCGTACTGCAGGAACTACAGTTGCTGGTGTATGATTACCAGTGTTCATTGCATTGACCTCATCATGGTTCTTCCCCATCCAGTGATTCGCCTTCTCTCCTGCCTCCAATGATGAAGCATCATGTTCACCTTTCCATCCTGATCCCGCATACACATACTCATAGTCGTATGCTGCTATTGGCCAGGCATCCACTGCCAATGCAAACCATTAGGAAGACGAACCAATCTCATCATTCCCAAACTAGGAACTCAGCCACATGACATCCACATGGCCGCCTCATGTTCATCATGTGCTCACTGACACATCCACTCATGGATTGTTTCACCTCCTTACCATGAGGCAACCATGAGGTGCAGGGTCTGGACCCTTGATTGCTCCGAACCATTTCTTTGCAATCACTACCTGAAACACTGATGGACATGCTGTATCTGCAGGACAGCCTTATTATTCTTACATTTCTCTTGGTTTGTACATACAGACCCGGTAGTCTGTCTTTCATGGCATTTCCCTAACTTCTTTGTATTTAAACCTTCATCTTCGAACTGTTCCTCTTTTTCCCTTCCCTTTCCTCACGTTTAGTCTGGTTTCCACCCCCTGGTTCGCTTTCCTAGCCTTCCTCCCCCCCCCAGACTGCTACTTGCTATATAGTAGTGGTAGACCATGAATACACCATTCCTCTTGTGTTTCCTCTGGTCTGATCTCAACTTGATTTAGTTGGTTGTTGCTGGAGCCCGCTGATCTAGCGATCCATAACAGGAAGTCATCTCGCGACTCACCACAATCTGACTGTTGTGAGCTTGAGCTCCAGATGGTATTCTCGGATTGCGTTGTTTTGTGACACTTCTTCCCCACTTCGAGTTTACTGGGTGCTCAGAACCTCCGTTTCCTTCAAGTTGATCAACTCTGGCCTCTCCATCAACTATTTCAATCTTCCTCGATCAATCAGGCCTCAATCTGATCCTCTCCAATAACCCTTTCGACCTTTCCCAATCATCCAGACTGTCTTGATCCTCTCAAACTTTCTGGATTCCAGTTTTAGGCCCTTTGGCATCTCGGCCACTTTGAAGCAGTTGACACTTCCTTTTGCCAAAACAAATCAGCTCCACAAGACCAAGAAAGGCTTCTGGAAACTCAGGTTCTTCCCCAAACCCCTATATCATACTTCCTTACCTATTCATTGTAACTCTCCTCCTCTCAACAACCATCTATCTCCATCCCTCACCTTTTATCTGTTTTGCTAAATGCACCTTAGCCTATACCGTGTTTTTCTTTATTTTTGTCTTTTGGACCAATATTTCTGATTCCTGTGGCATTTCAAGCCTAATGCAGACAAATGTGGTACAGATATAACATTGAGTGAAAGGACAAAAAATAAAGAAAAACATGGTATATGTACTTCTAGCCCTTGAAAAGATGAACAACTTTCTCTCTACAATCATGTTCATATGAGCTCTTTTGATGCCATAATTTTACAATATTATATTGGGTGTCAAAAAGTAGTAGTTTACCTCTTATTTCATCCACCACTCACTATACACTAAATATTATCCAAATGTAATCAGAGGAGCTGATAGCCATTAAAGAACACTACAACTTTCCCTCTATAACCATGTCAATCCATGCAGTATTTCATGAGATACAAGATAGAGCAGAGGTAATTCCACTAAGTCTATATTTCTCAATTGATGAAAAAATTTCCAAAAAGTGCCATGAATTACTAAAATGGCTGTAACTTGATAACAAGTGTAACATTATATCAGGTATAATATGATAGACCATATCTCAAAGGTATTTTATTGCTATTGAAACTGTTTATAACATGTAAGTTGACTGATGGTGTGCTTTACAAAATCCTAATCCATGTTGCCAATATATTAGAAGTCAAACATAATTCTGTACTCAGTCATGGTTCTTTTTGCAAAATTGGCTTTAAATGTTATTTAATATAATCCTGGCAGAGCTTCATATTGATAACTAGTTGAAAGACAATAATGAAAGATTCCAGGCAACTGATGAATATGATAGTTGAAGCATATTGAAACTAAATTCATATGATGTAAATATCAAAATGTAAAGTATTATTTGATTCATGATTTGTAGTAGTTGATATCTAATATCATTTTCATGATATGGACCTTCAGATATTTTGACAATTGACTGGTGCAACAACTTCAAGTTGTTGGAGCTCAGTGCAAGGTGGTATGGGATGACTGAATTGAATATATAAAGCACAGCTTGAATGATATACATCAAGGATTATTCTATTTGGCTCCCCAGTGAGCTGCTTAGTCATCTGACTCCTTTCTTTATATAGTTATAGCTAAGTGGCTTGATTAAGATAAATCAATTCTTGCTTCTCAGTTACTGGAGACCAAATTCAAGAAAATTAAGCAATGACATATACAATAAGATGAGGTCTTCAGAAAAAATAATCATAAAGTCTGGTAAAGTAGATATTGAAAATAAATCAACCTCTTATCTAGTTTTGGAACACCACGGCATAAAAAATAACCATTGTATTTTTTTAAGTAATCTACACCTGTAAATTACTCAAATCTAAATTTTGCCAATGGTTAGAGGCAATAATTCATTTACGTTGATCATGCCACTTAGCTATAACTATATAAGGAAAGAGATGTCAGATGACTAAGCAGCTCACTGGGGAGCCAAATAGACACTCCCTTATAATAAAATTTAACAATCAAGTCGCCCATATATGCCATTTGTAGCCTCTTATATTACATAATGAGAAAAATTAACTTTTTCTGACAATTGTCAGTTCATGAATCTTCAAGTGAGTTACTGATGGAATATGATCATTCACTGCATTTCAGACCCAGGTAGAGGCCAGGGTACTAGATAAAGTGAGTGTGAATAAGCTAATGTAAATATGGTATGCAACAAGTTAACCTTAATGTGCATTAAGCTAGCAGCCTCAAGCCAGTCTGGATATGTCTAAAATTATCAACAACCTCATCGGCTTGCTCTCCCCTCGCCTACCATACTCTATCTAAAGTGATATCATCTATGTTAACCTGTGTTGCCTCTACTACAGCAACTAATTCCATACTATTCTACAATGTCTTCATCTATGTCACAATATAACCTCATTTGATCTATCTCAACCTCAATGCTTCTGATCTGTACAGTACTACCCACTGGACTCTTGCTTGCCTTAGCACCCTTTTCTCTGTCTTTCCCAAACAGCATCTCCAATGTCAAAGGTACTTGGCAAGAAAACCAAGGTATTCTGTCATCATCACAACAGTGCCGCATCTTGACTTGCATCCAGTATGATTATCTGAAAGTAAAAGATTGGTGTAAATGCACTGACTGCATGAATGTTCATGGACCTCAAGGACAACAGCTTCCATCATATACACCAAAATGGCATCGCCAAAAGCAGGAGAATGAAGCACTATTAAATACCTTGAATCAACAAAAGTGAGTGCGTCCATCAACTGTACTGTATGAAGAAACAGACAACTTCAAACAATTATGACAGGTTGGCCAAGAGTCACAATCAAATGCCTACCCACAAGTTGACTGTGACGACCAACCACCCCCTGCTATATCCAATAATCTGCAGGCTGCTAACATTCTTATACCTGCAACTTCTGGATCTATGCAATTTGTTCCACCACAGCCTTCTGATTATGGTATGAAAAATAGGTTTCATCACCTGCCCAGACGTTGCTGACCACTAAGAAAGTATTTCCACCTTGCAAATTTATTTATAATGCTCAAAAGATGTACACAAAGGCATCAAATGCCATAAAATGCATACAAAACCAATATGATACCCTCTGAGTCGACTTCATATTTCCCACCAAGCTTCATTTCATTGACCCTGATGGAACTGAAGTTGCTGTCAATGTTGTGGATGAGATAGGTCTTGAGTTGCTGTTGGATTCTGTGAAAAACAACAGGCAAGATCTCCAGTTAGCATACACAACCAGAAATGCACTGCTCCATGCATATTCAGAGTCTCTTAGCCAGCTTTTGGGGGCACTTGATGAAGCGGAGACTGTGGGTCTGGAGCAGATCCAAGATCTGAGATGTGGCCTCATTCAACAAATAGATGAGGAAGCTAGATATCTTGATAGACACGTGGTTGCTGTTTGGCAGAGCAGGGACATTTTTCAATGCAAACCTGAGTCTGGATTTGAAGAGGTATGTGCAGATACTCTATTGCTGGCTTTCCATTGCCTGAATCATTGCAGGTACCCATCCAAGATCATATGCACCTTGAAATTGATGACAATGATGACTTGTACTTCCCTGCCAATGCCTACTTTGATGAGCCGTGTGCAGAACTGGATCAGATACAAGCGGGCAGCCATGACAACCCCACTCCTATGGACAAACCTTTGACTGGACCTGCAGCTCAGGATCAACCTCTTCTTGAACTCGAAGTATTACTTGCTCCCCCTTCTCCCGCTGAAGTTTTGCAGGAATCAGCAACACACTGGTTCTGGCAGATCATCCTTGTCCTTGTGGCATGGCTCAACCTGCACTATCATTTGCCCCATCATGCTTGCATACTTTTTCTAAAGGTGCTTCAAGTGATTTTTTTAGGTTTGTGTCAACTCAACATCAAAGATGATGCTCCAGTGACACTCACAACAATATTTCAACACCTCAATGATGAGTTCCAGATCTACCCAATGTGCTCAAAGTGCCATTGGATATATGCAACAGACTCACCAGCCTCGCTGAAGTGCTTTGAATGTGACATCCCATTATTCAAGTTTTGGGATGCTGGCGCAGGCAGTTCTGCTCAGACCCAATCCTTCAGTGCCCTCAATGTGACAATGTCCAATTTCCAACCAACTTCCTCAGATTCTCAATCGAGCCGGAATCAAAGAAGCTTGCAAAGCATGGCATTTCCAAAAACCTAGACCAGGCATCAAAACCACAATCATGGATGGCAAGATCTGGCAGAGTCGCAAGGGTCCTGATGAAAAACCATACTTTGATAACAGCCCTGACCGAGAAAACCTGGACCAACTTTGGATTAGTGTCATACTTGGCTTTGACGGGTATCTTCATTGTAACTTTCTTGATTGATATTCTTCACGATGCATGTAAATTTTTAGCTTCAGATACAAGAATAAGCAGGCGGGCTCTGGTGGTTCACACAGCACAGGCATCTTATCGAATTGTATTGTGAACCTTCCAAACCATCTTAGGTACATCCTTTCAATCTCACAAACTGTTTCAATGATGTGCATGTGTTCTTGGGTAGATACCAACTGCATAATCTGCTATTATGTGGGATAATGAGTGGAGTGCAGATGAACTGCAGTACCTAATGAAGAGTTATGCAGATGATCTACTTGTTATGGATCGCTGGATCAGCGGGCTCCAGCAACAACCAACTAAACTGAGTCAAGATCAGACCAGAGGAAACACAAGGAATAAGGTGTATTCATGGTCAACTACTACTATACAACAAGTAGCAGTCTGGGGAGGGAGGGAGGCTAGGTAAGCAAACCAGGGGGAGGAAACCAGACTAAACGCAAGGAAAAGGAAACAACAGAGTGATCTGCCTACTATATATAGACCAAGGACTTAAGGGTAGGCTTGGCTATCATACCATATCTGGACTAGTCATGCAAACAATAGATAACTTCCCTTATTCAAGTGATCAGAACCAAAACAATGGTATCACAGGGTAATGTTCCAAAAGGTTCTGGAACCTGTCATGGAACATGTGCTGGTCACATGTCATGGGATTGAACCGAGGTAGTGGTAATGCGCAGCATTGCTTGACATCGTGGGATATCAATGAGTAATCAGGATACTGGTCACCTGACTGATTACTGTTGAGCTGGGATGGCAAGGGAGTGGTCCATGTCGTAGGGAAAGGGTAAGAGAGGGTTGGGGATATACAGCCACTGGTATAGTCAGTAATCATGTTGTGTTGGTCATCGTATGAAGTCCATGATGTCGTGTCAAGTGGAAACTTGTCAGAACTGCCCAGGAACTGGGGTTGTGGATACACATGTGCAGTATGTACCTTCTTGGTGTGATCAGGGAGGTCAGTTGGATCATTGAATAAGGTATGAGACAACAGCAATTGAGGTGGGTGGTTATAGCTGTCACTCTATCCAGATGGTCTGAACCAACAGAGTGGTATGCGACAGTGTTGAAATGTATCGGAGTACAAGTCTTTGTGGAGCATCAAGGGGACTTGTCATACATGCAAGTTCGGGTTGTCAGCTGAGCACTGGCAGTCAGCTGATGAGAAGAAAAGTGAATGAATGTGGGGGTGACGTGTGAAGAGGAAAAGACGGTCAGCCAAGATAGGACAAAGGAGTCATCGGTTGTCGGTAACTATGACGGATCCGATATCTGAGTCATTGTTGGGGAGGTTGTGTTATCCAAATATAGGTTGCATAGACATAGACGCCCACAAGGGTGGAGATGCCAATAGAACATATGACAATCATGGTGATGAGCTGGGCATCAAAGGTAACCATGAGGATCGGGATGATGTGTTGGTCTTCTTCAAAATAGGAAAGTTGATCAGTCATCAGGCACAAGGCTATTCATTCATCTGTGACAGGCACAAGGAACCGTGTAGATGAATTGTGAAAGAACAATAACAATGTCATAAGCATATGGGTATGGACATATGATTGGTTGGCGGAGAACCAGAGTATTCCGATTGCTGGGTATGATCAGTGGTTGGGTCATGGAGTATTCTTGTCTCCGGGTATGCACACTGGTCATGGGTTGTGACAAGAACAGAATTGTCAGGTTCGGATTGTATCGTCTTTAGGTTCCTTCAGCTCCTGGTTGTGCATGAATGGTTATGCACTGTCGAGTCATCCAATGAGAACGTGGGGTCAACCCGAGAGTTCAGTAACAAGGTATCATCCAATCAGAGCGTGGGACTTGGCACATCTTCGTGGGAATGTAGAGGTCAATGGGTATCACATGCTGTCAAAGCAAAAGACAGGGGAAAAAAGGTAAATATCGTAACACTACTCCAACTATATGACCATGGTGTAATGGTTCAAACACCTAACTTTCCACAAGGGCAGCTAGTACATATCATTCTCATTGCTATGTGCTATGACCATCCAGCATTGTGTCAAGTCTGTGGGTTTGGTGACCATTAGAAAGAAGGCTTTTGTTCTTGATGCAAGATTGCCCACAAAGATCTCAAGACTCAAGCTGCCATGCACAATGGTATCAAATTCATACCTCAACTCTACAATTATTTTCAAGAACAGATCATTTTTTGACAGGATTTGAACCTCAGAGTGGTGACGAGCAAAATGCAAAGCTTTGATATATGCTGCAATTGATGATGACAAAGCTCATCAAGAATCTTTTACAAAACACTCAGCACAATACTTCGAACTCGCAAGGCAGCCAAGGCTACCATATTTCGATCCAGTTCATATGACAGTATTCAACCCAATGCATAACATTCTACTTGGTAAGGAAAAATAATGTCACTAACAACCACGCTGAGTCTAGGTGTCATGAAAACTCAATGGTACAATGCCTGGATTCAAACAAATGCACTTCATGAATGAGCAGCAACATTGAAAGTTACATGGGAATTGGACAATATACACAAATACCTTGACCTTGTGAGTTCAATCCTACATCCATTCGAAGTAAAACATCTGACAAACCATGCTTTCAGCAGTTTGAGATGCCAGCATGGGTAGCTTGTCTTCTTACTCAAGTTGGGTATCCAGCTGGGGGGTCACTCACAGTGGATGAATGGAAAGAATTAGCACTTGTTTATTGTCCAATTATTGTGTGTTTCATAACTCATTTCAAGCTGTAACGTGCTGATGATTAATAACTTGAACATGGATACCCAGATCCCATTGATATGGGATACATGGCTACCAAAAGCCAAAGCTGACTTCAAGAAGCAGATCGACAAATAGGAAGTAGAAGATGTCAAATGCCTCCATCAAATTGCTTCTGGAAAATCAAAGAAGACTGATGCAACAGCTGCCGAAAAACCAAAGCAATGCATGTTGCCAGGCAACAAAAAGAACTTCCTCAAGCTTGCAACTGTGCTGAAGATTATCATGGCATGATCTGTTAAGGACTCTGACATCCCTCATGCCAGGGAACTCATTTATGATTATCTCACTGGCTTTCTTCTGGTTAGTTTTTTTCTTCTGAGAAACTGCCCTCATATTCATGTTTAGTTACACCCTGACAATGTGAAGCCAAATCACCATTGGCTTGTCCATATATTTGACCAAATCAATGACTATGGTCCAGTGTACAATTTCTGGACATACCTATTTGAATGGCTAAATAAAGTCCTCAAGAGCTATGCTACCAATGGCCACTGGTGAAGTCGAAACAACATTCTTTCGGGCTTTTCTGTGTGAAGGGATCTTGTGAGCATTCACCCCATTGTGCATTTCTGTAACTAACCTTCTTCTAAGCTCATGCACCTCTTGTTTCAGGATTTTGGGACTGAGGCCCAATGTCTTCGTGATGCTGTCCAGCTGATGCTAGAAACTGATGGTGACATTCATGGCACTGTTGCTTCCCTTGCTTGCAAAATTGAAGATTTTGCTGTTGATGGTATGCTTATCAGCTGTTGTCTAGCTTGTTTACACAATACTGAACCATATGAGTCACAATGCGGTTCTCCCTTGGTCCATATGCAACTGGAACACTCACAAGAGAGCAACAACTTCATTTGCTCAAATCTCATCACCACAGCCATCCCAATGCTGAGATTCTTAATCAATCTGCAGATACAAGCAACATCAACACAAACTTTCTATCTAGTCATGCAAAGTTTCACAAGTCCTTTGTCCTCAATGGTCGACATATCACTCCCTCAATGGCACTTACACAAGCCTCTGGTTCCATTATACAGACCGATGTCAATAGTGGCTGATATGTTGGTCTGTATTCACACACAAGCAACCCAAGGTTGACAGCGAAGTAACCGTTCTTGACGTTCAATGGTTTCAACACTTACAAGGCCAGAACACAGAACATTGGGATGAATAGTATGTCAGTCTAGCAGTCGCCATGTTCTACTGATCTCACTTTGTGCTAGTCCCAAGCTGGAAGTCTTTTTCTGGGAACACGAGAAGTTCCTTAATCCTCAAGAGGAAGGTCCACCAGCTCTCATTGCGATTTCCTCCATATTATCTCAGGTGTGCTGCATCACCATTCCAGAGCAAAATGAAGTTGCAGGGTTTCTGTGGGCGACAATTGGTCTTACTTGGGTATGTTCATGCTACTCATCTCCATTACAACTATGTCACATCACTTGCCTTTGCAGGATGTCATTGTTATCTGAATTGAAGTGTATTGTTTGCTTTTATGATATGAACCTTACACAATTCCATTCTCATTTCAGACCATGCCATGACTTAACCCGACTGTGACCGGGCAACTAAGGGTGACAATGTTGGGTTTGAGTCGGGCCAGCCGAGATGGGCCGAGAAAATATTATTGTTAGGTACTTGACGGGGCAACTGAGAAGTGACATATGTACCATGTGAGACCGGTGGGCCGAGTCAAGTGCTAGAGTATAGTGGATGGTCTGAGACCGTTGGGCCGACACTGGCTGGGATGGTTGTCACCCGTCTCAGACCGTTGGGCTGGCATTGGCTGGGATTATTGTCACCTGTCTAAGACCGTTGGGCCGACATTGGCTGGGATTATTGTCACCTGTCTCAGACCGTTGGGCTGGCATTGACTGGGATTATTGTCACCCGTCTAAGACCGTTGGGCCAACATTGGCTGGGATTATTGTCACCCGTCTCAGACCGTTGGGCCGGCATTGGCTGGGATTATTGTCACCTGTCTAAGACCGTTGGGCCGACATTGGCTGGGATTATTGTCACCTGTCTCAGACCGTTGGGCCGGCATTGGCTGGGATTATTGTCACCCGTCTAAGACCGTTGGGCCAACATTGGCTGGGATTATTGTCACCCGTCTCAGACTGTTGGGCCGGCATTGGCTGGGATACTTGTCACCTGTCTCAGACCGTTGGGCCGACATTGGCTGGAATTATTGTCACCCGTCTCAGACTGTTGGGCCGACATTGGCTGGGATGGCTGTTTACTCATCTTAGGTGTAGGGATCGGCGCCGGTGTGGTCATTGGTGTTGTCATTCGAGTAGGTATTGGTCTTATCATCAGCATGGTCATCGGTGTGGTCATCGGTGTGGTCATCGGCATTATCATCAGCGTTATCATCGGCGTTATCATCGGAGTTCTCATCGGAGTTATCATCAGTGTTGTTATCGGTGTTGTTATCGGTGTTGTCATCGGAGTTCTCATCGGAGTTATCATCGGTGTTGTTATTGGCCTTGTTATTGGTGTTGTCATCGATGTTCTCATTGGTGTTATTATATGCATTATCATTGCTGTTGTCATTGTTGTGGTCAATGGTCTTAGTGTATATTGCAAACATTATTTTTTTAATTGATCAAGGGCTACATCTAGACTGAAGATGGTATCTAGGCTTTTTATCAAGAAGCATCTTGAGCCTTGTCATATCCCCTATACATGTCCTGAATTCCTGTTTAATATTTGCTTCTTCGTGTTCAATCCACAGCCGATGTTTGGCTGGGTATTAGTTGACTACCGCTCCATACTTGACCTTCTGCTTTTTCTGGCTTGCCCATCCTTTGTAAATTGAAGCATCTAGATGTTTCCGTTTTTGTGTCTTTCTCTGTTCATGCAACCAGGAACCTGCTTTTGAATGATTTGATATCAGCATATATTTGCAAAACTTTTTCATCGGACTTGCATTTGTTTGAGGGCCTCGGCGTTTTGGGATATGATGTGCAGAACGAGGAAGAGGATGCCTCAGAAACGGTATCAGCCTCCACGTTACATTGTTTACTGGCATCGGTGTGGGGGTTGTCGGTGTCAGTGGGGGTGTCCAAATCGATAACCATTCTGTCTGCATCGGTAGGGGCATCCAAATTGATAACCATTTTGTCATCATCCTGCACCTGAACCGAGGGTTTTTGAAGACCGGGTGGTTTCAGCATATCGAAACCGCCAAACGCAGTTCCTGCATATAAGTGTGATAAAATCTCATGTAGTCGTGCACCATTGAACCCACTACTGGGCCAAACAAATGCCAGTCCACCATTTCCAGCATTGGAGGGGCCTGGTACTCCGGGTACTTCAGGATTGAATGCTGATCCACCCTTTCTGACATTGGAGGGGGCCAAGGGGCCTGCTACTCCCAGTACTTCAGGATCGTTTTTGACCAAATCACGAGCTGGTGATTTGGACTTGACCTCATCAGCAGGGGCGAGGCCAAATGTGAAAAGTCCTGCTGATTGATGTTTTAGTTAAGCGCAAGTTATAAAAAATAACTTGCAGGGTACCACAGGGAAGTCCTTCAATGTCTTTAAAACGATTGGCTCTAAACACCAGAGTTGAGAGTGACACCAGCAAAGTTGATAGGGTGCTACATACTCCTGCTAGTTACTACATTTTACCAGATATTCGTCAACAAAGGTGCTTGATAATGAGCAGCAGTAGTAGATCTCACCTTTAGATTGAGCCATTGAGGTGTATTGACTGCAACAAATGCCGATGGCCGATATTCAACGTTGTTTGTTCAAGTTTGGCCAAAACAAAAAAAAAACACGTTGGAGAGTTTTTCGTGGTGAATTCACCGATATTCTGAAAACTTTAACCAACAGATCCACCACACACACACAAATCTACAATGGCCGCCAAAAACATTGATTATCAAGGTGTCATCTACGAGATAAATGCACGTCTCATGGACGCCTTCATGGTCGTGAAGGGTGAATTTGACAGCAATCTCCGGAACCACATCATGTACCAGGTCACGCAGGAAATGGTAGGTTTTCTATCACAAGTTACTTCTGGACTCTAAATGCAAACCCTTGCAATACAGATCAAGGTTTCAGACATGTGCAAAGCTGCAGAGTCCGAAGGTATCAAGATCCATATTCCGAGGCTCATCCTCAGTGTGGCCATAGAATACAAGGCCAACTATGACCCCGAGCGCCGTAAGTTGCCACGAATTTGAAGAATCAGCAAAGAAGACCCCAACATCACCAATGAGCCGAGGTATGTTGCCGGTAGGAAGACTCCGGAGTATGATGGACCAAGAACCGGTCCTGCTTGGTGGACCAATGAATATGGTGAGTTAATCTATTCAAATACTGACATGCCTACAGGGCTTTATTGACTACCTATGTCCAAACTAACCCAGTCAAATGCCTAAAACCTTTCCCGATGATGAGGAGTAGGCAACCCCCTCCTGAAAAGAAGCATGGGAGGAGCAACAAGGATGGGAAGGGGAATGGGAAGGAGGGGACCGGGAAGGGGAGGGGGAAGGGGAATGCGAATGCGAAAGGGAAGGGGAAGGAGCAGGAGGATGAAAAGGAGGATGCATTGGAGTTGGAGGATGAGGAGGAGGTTGATGAATTGGAATCAGAAGAGGACGAAGAGGACGATCTGGAAGGGGATGATGATGATGATAAAGATGAACTTGAGGAGGAGGAGGAGGAGGAGGCAATGGGGCAAGGGAAGAAGCCAAGGGGCCAGGACAAGGGGAAACAGAAGGAGAAGACAAAGGAGGAGAATGAGGAGAAAGAATTGAACAAGAACTTGACAGGAAAGGGTAAGGGGAAGGAGAAGGAGGTGGAGGTCATAGACCTCGAGATGACTGACATAGTCAAGGAGGAGTCCGATGAGGAGAGTTTGAAGAAGACGCTGTGTGAGGATGAGGTCATGCAGCTGGACGACATTCCAAACCGCTGATCAGGATCCAGGAGGCTGAAGAGACGACGAGAAGACCTGGCCAAAGAAGAAACACCAATCAAGAGGCAAAAGCAAACGGACGGGACAATTGGGCTTACGAGGGAACAGGTAAGTTAGCCTGCCATTTCAAAGAATTTTTACTTTATTCTGGCACCTTTAGTGTTGCCGGCGTTGCTTCGACCGATGGCCTACGTTGGTTTGCCAGAAAGGTGCTAGGATGGCATGCACTCAATGCCATCAGCTCAAGATGAAATGTGTGTGGGATGGGAAAAAGAGGACGCCAGCTGAACCCGCCCAAAAGACGTTCAAAGCCAACAAACCTAGGAGGGAATCGACGCCGATGCCGCCACCACCGACACCGACACCGACACCGGGGCCAAGCATCATCAAGAAGAAGGTCACGAAGGTTATCCTCATTCCCCCTGCACCTCCAAAGCCATCAGTTGCATCTGGTTCCGGAATGACCCTCCGGCCTCAAAAATCGACGGTTCGCATTCAAACGCCTCCGACGCTGACCCTATTGCCGTCGCGGAGTGTGTCACCTTTGCCTCCCCCAATCACCCAAAGGCGAGGCAAGTCGAAAGGCAAGGGGAAGGCGAAGGAGGTGATCAATGTGGATGATGATTTGAGAAAATCATCCATTCCTGAGGGCTGTGAGTTTGAGTCAGTTCTTGAACGAAAATTTGCTGACATATTACTGAAATTTAGCGACTCTTTACCCTGTCGTGCCGAATGGATGCCCTTGGGAGGGTACGCAAATCCAGTAGCTCGGACAGCTCCAATCAAGAGCTGCTATCAAGGATAGAACGTCTGGAGGCCGAGGTCCGGGCTGTCAAATCGAGCTGGATACAAGCTCTGGAGGCCGAGGTTCAGGCCCTCAAATTGATGATGGAAGGGTTCAGGGGGAGGATGGCAAAGGAGGAGACAAAGGTATTTGAATTGCCTTTGAAAAAGAAGGAACCATCGGAGGAGGCGATGCCATTGAGATCCCAGAGTGAGACAGAGAATGTCCAGATGGCTGGTCCATCCACATTGACAGACCAAAGGGAGCTCTGGAGTAGCAGAGAACGGTTGCCACTTCCAGTGAGACTCCGTGCAATGTCTGAACCTCTGGCCTCCGACAGACAGCGATCGACGGTGACCCCAAGCATGTCAATTTCCGAGGTCATCTGATCTCCATATTTGAGGTCCCCAGATAAATCTTTCCTCACATAGGCAGCTAGTTTGGCTAGGACAATTTCATGTATTCATGTGTATGCGGCTGGATTCACGGAATGAATTGGGTTTGGATTTCTCACGTGCTCTCTAAATGAGTGAAGTAATTGGGTGAAGTTAAGCCTGAATGAGGAATGTTTGTGTGATATTTCTGTGTTATCATTTTTACCAGAGTCTGGTTGTTATCGGTGTTATAATCAGCGTTGTCATAGGTGTTGTCATTGGTGTTGTCATTGGTGTTGTCATTGGTGTTATCATCGGTGTTGTCATCGGTGTTGTCATCGGTGTTGTCATTGGTGTTGTCATTGGTGTTGTCATTGGTGTTATCATCGGTGTTGTCATCGGTGTTGTCATCGGTGTTGTCATTGGTGTTATCATCAGTGTTGTCATCGGTGTTGTCATCGGTGTTGTCATTGGTGTTATCATCAGTGTTGTCATCGGTGTTGTCATCGGTGTTGTCATTGGTGTTATCATCAGTGTTGTCATCGGTGTTGTCATCGGTGTTGTCATCGGTGTTGTCATCGGTGCTATGATCGGTGTTATCATCGGTGTTATCATAGGTGTTGTCATAGGTGTTATTATCGGTGTTGTCATCAGACTTGTCATCGGCGTGGTCATCGGTGTTATGTCATGGGCATTATCATAGGGTTGATCATCGGATCTGTCATCGGCGTTGTCATCAGACTTGTCATCAGAGTGGTTATTGGCATTTTCATTGGCAGATATAAATAAAGTTCATGTTCACATCTCTCGATAGTACACTTGTTGAACTGTTACCTACGTGCCTTTCTAGGGCTTTTTCTGGTACCCTGATCATCCAAACCCTTTATCAACTTCTCACCCCCCATCAGCTTCTGCTTCTTCGGATTCCTCTCTTTGCCATCACTGTCCTGAGGAGCCCCCCTTTTCAATGAACTCAATCCTTTCCTCAACTTTTCACACACAGCATCCAGCCTAGGCTTAACCTTTGTGAAGTCGAGCTTCGTCTTGATGATGTAGTCTTCAAGGTTTGGCTCAACTCCTTCTTCATCCCCCTCCTCATCCCAAAAATGAGATCGAGCCATGTCTTGACTGAGAAGGCCAATGCTAAGCAACACTCCCTCGATAAACAGTCGGCTCCTATATGTCCCATCAGCTTTTAAATATGGCTGGCCATCTAGCCATTCCACATAAGCATTTCCAATCTTCACCGACGAATGGACATTTTTTGGTACTGTCGTGTGTTTGTACTTTCAAGTGGCCCAGTTTGGAGTTGACTTGGGGATAGGAGTAGGATTGGCATAATCCTAATTTAAATTTATATCAGCCCAAAGGGAATCCGGTCATACAAAGAATAAATTACCGGAAGTTGAGACACCGTTTGAAGGCACCTTTGATACACTTGGTTATCCGATAGTGAACTTAGGTACTGGAACCTCTCCTCTGGATCAATGATGGATTCCGGAGGAAATGGGACGGTGAGCATCTTGGAACGGTGACCGTGATCTTTGTTGCTGGTATCTTCATTATCGTCTTCCTCATCTCCATCAAGTGCATCATCGGCAACAAAATGACTGTCAGCCTTTTGCTTTCCCTTATCGGCCTTCTGCTTTCCTGTGCCAGCTCTCTGCTTTCCCTTGTCAGCTGTCTGTTTTCCTTCATCGTCGTCATCTTCCGAACCGGACTCGCTATTGGAATCTGATGAGGGACCAGATTCACTGTCGGAAATGTCCTGTTGCCGAAGTTGGGAAGGTCCCACTGCATTAGACTTTTGTTGAGCCTTCTTTCGAGATTTCCCAGGGGTAGATGGGTTGGAGTTATCGATTTCACCGTTCCGTCCCTTGAAGCCCCTGAATTCAAACATTGTCTTGACCTTTTTGTTTGCCTGCCTTTCATACCAAAAGTCAAGAACCAACAAAGCCTGCTGCTTGACTAGCTTTGAAGGATCCCGGAGTTGAAAGCTAGCTGGCAAATATTGTGGTGATATGTATTGATCTTGGCTGATGCTGAGATCTCCCCAAGGAACCGAAGCTGAGTTGTCACCGGACCATAATTCTGATTTCATATGATATCAGAATGACCTTACTGAGAGCTGAGACACATATGATAATGCAAATTTAAAAAGTCCCTGATAAGGGATTTCATCTCCTCCAAATTTGGTCTTTTCATTCCCGGAAAGATGGGAAGTTTGGGGACACCTTTATCATCAAGATGAACCTTTGGTTGTTTTGTCGGCTTCTTAGTCGTAGGTCCATCAGCTTCATCATTGCTACCTGAGTCATGTTTTCCTAGTAAATTCAGCAGAATGAGTTAGCCAATGCTAAGACCGACGCCGATATCAATGCCAACGCCAACATCAACACCGACACCGATGGAAACGCCAATGCTGATGGAAAGGCCAATGCTGATGGAAACGCCAATGACCACACCGATGCCAATGGCTGCCAATGGCAATCTGATGCTGACTGTATACCATCCAAATTTCCATTCCCCAGACAAACTAGGGACATTTTACAAAGGCGTAATACTCACCCAGTTCTTCTGAGGCATATGCCTCCCATTCCGTCATCACCGATCCCTTTTGCCAATTAGGTTTAGCCTTCACAAATGACTCATGACCTAGCTCATCATTAAATTCATGGCTGGACCAAGATTAGTTTAAAACAGGTAACCAAAGTTACATGATCCACATATGACGAAACCAACACATTGTCTGATGTGTCCCAAAATGCCGACAGCACGAAAACCCTCATCCCCAAGTCCTTATGCATTTGTGTAGCGAATTCCTTGATGTATTGCACTGCATGTTTTTCAGCATTCCTAGGGACATCAGGTCGCAAGTTCAGCCATGTCGTCGGTGTAAAGGCTTGTTCGGGGTGGCTTCGGAATGAATGATCCTAACCAAGGGGTGTCAGCGTGAAAGTGACAGGGTAATCAGTGTTGTGAGTCGTAGTAAAGTGGTAGTAAGAGAATATAAATAAAGCCGCCGTCTAATACGACGATAACGGGTGAGAAATAGGGAAGCCGACGATACCGACGACGTCGGGTACGGTGAGCGGGTAACGATAAAACAAGATGAAATAGTAAGGATAAGGACGGGGAGTCTACGGGTTACGACGACAAGAGGTTCTAAGAGCTTCTGAACGATTCTAAGTGAGACAAAGAGGGGGGGAACTGGATTGTTATTTTAATACGGTTGTCGGTCACCGTTTTATAGAAGTCTGTCTAGAGTGCTACTTCGGTATAAGTTACTTCGGCCGATAGTAACTACAAAGGAGGTATGAAATAGGAAGGAGAAGATGGGAGTTGCGAGGCAACGAAGGAACGGGAATGGAGAGGAAAAAGATATAACGAAAAAAGATGAAAATAAAGGACCTATGTCCAATGAGGACAGGGGGTATAAGTCCGATGTCAGTATAGGGAGTCCGAGATGTCACGTGTGATCGTTTTGGGCGATACAAGTCATCGATGTCGGTATAAGACCGGTGTAGTAGTGGGTAGTGCCCCACTACTACCAGTAGATCACGTGATTGTTCCCACGTTCCGTAGGATTACCTTTTGTGTAGATAGCTTATGAGACTTCAGCTTGTCACACCACCTCGAGACCACTGAGGCACCAGTAGGGACCCCTAGTCCCTACTACACCTGGTGATGAGAGTGTGATTCGTCTCAGCCTTGCCTTTCTCACCATTCTCCAGCCTTTTTGAGCCTTTTTTGAGCTTCTCTACTGGTTTTCTCGCGCTTACACTTTTTTCACGCGGTTTCACCACCCAGTTGCAGAGTAACCCCAATTCTTCGTCTATGGCCGGCCACACGACCACCCGTATTTTTACTAGATAGCCCGCGAGCCTTCGCGTCTCACAATGCGCCGCTACGGCCCCTTTTTCAAGACAGAACGGCCAATCCGCGCACAGCCGACGTCACCGTCTCAAGCCGCCCCGTCTCGCTCATTCGTAGTCTCACAGGCATGTATTCGACTCCCCGTACCGCCGTTTGACAGTCCGTTGCACTTGCAGTGCCAGCAACACCCTTTTTGAGTCCCTAGCGGCAAGTCCGCGCCCTACCCCATTAGCCCAGTTTTTGCACCCTACAGCCCCCAAAGCGTACGCTCATCGCCCTAAGCACCACCCCCAGCGCCCGAGAGCCCCACGTACCCGCGCGTACGCCCCACGCGAGCCGATCCCACCGTTTTAGCGCCCCCGCGCTTCGCCACGTCACCGAGGTTCGACCCCCGTTTTCCGTGCACCCAAGCCCTCCAGCCCACACGCTCAGCCCCACGAACCCCCGTTCCACGTACCAGACATCCCCGTTCACTCGCACGGCCCCAAACGAACACTAGCCAGCCTTTATGGCCACCCCACAGACACGCCGTGTCACCCAAAGTCCAACCCCCGTTTTTCCGCCACCCTAAGCCTTACATACCCCCGTTACACCCCACAGACCCACGCGCGAGGCTCTCCGGCCTCGCGTTAGCCCCCGTCGCCCCGCACAGCCCCGTATTTCGTTGAAGAGCCGAGTTACCGCCAGTCCACCCACTTTTCGTAAGTTCCCCACCCCGCGTTCATCCTTTCGACCCCACGCAACCTCGTTCAACACCCGACGACCTGCCGTTATCCCACGTTCACCAAAACGAGCCGAGACCGTCCTTTTTTACTGCCACCATGCTATCTCATCACCCTATAATTCCCATTTTCGTTTTTTACCCTTTACCCTCCGTCTAGTCTACATTGTCTTTGTCCCTGTTCATTTTCCTATGTATCTAGTACCCCTACCCTATGCCACACCGACACTCTATGAGTTTTCAACGTCCCTTCGCGAGTTACGCTCTGAGCACAGGCGATTCGGTCGACAAATGGTATCTTGAGCTGGTGGTGGCGTCCACTGGGGGGCATACCGTCGGCAGCGTTTCATAAGTCCTCGACGGAGTTGGAGTTTTGAGTTGGAGTTTGGGAGATTTTGTGAGTGTTGGTTTTTTGGCTTCACAGTGGCGAGGACGCCACTGTTTTTTTCGAGGGGGGTACATGTAGTAGTGGGTAGTGCCCCACTACTACCAGTAGATCACGTGATTGTTCCCACGTTCCGTAGGATTACCTTTTGTGTAGATAGCTTATGAGACTTCAGCTTGTCACACCACCTCGAGACCACTGAGGCACCAGTAGGGACCCCTAGTCCCTACTACACCGGCCGTTGGTATAAGATCGGCCGTCGGTAGACGGTATACGTCAGGTACAGCGGGTGATGTCAGGTTACATCGGTTTCGAGTACGAGGAAGTGGGACGAGTCGGGTTCGTGAGTATCTATGATATATCGATGATACGTACTCAGAGTGTCGTCAGACCTCTACATCGGGACATACAATATGAGAACCTACTTTTGCTGGACATGTACTGGAGGTCCTTTCGACTTCCACTCATCCAACAACCCCTGATACTTCTGGACTTCTTCTTCTGACAACTCCTCACACACAGCCTTCAACCCAGCCTGGTACTTGGCCATCCATTGCTTGGTACCAGGGGTTGATCCCGACAACTCTGACTCTACCTCCTCCCTCATCTCATAACCTACAACCAAATTTGTCTATGGTTGTAAAGGGGCTTTCTGGTCCTACAACGTCCATTGTTGTAAAACCATTCCTTTATTTTCTAAAGGCTGAAATTAGCAAAATTAAATTTGGTTACCAGCTCCACTTGCAATGTATTCCAAGGGGGTCTCAGACCTCCCTTGTGCACCAACAATACTGGTGTGCACCTGTTTCATGGTTTTGGCATGCCCTTTTTTGTCTCCAGCCCTAAATTCCTCAAGTTTGCCTTTGAGGGTGGCAAGTTGAGCGGCAGTGAAAGAGGTTTCAGGCATTGTGGAATCAGGAATGAGGTTTGAATTTGCAGGAGATGAGATGAGATTTAATAAATGATGAATTGTGTGCGGCTACTTGTCAATGTTGCAAGTTTGCCAAATTTGACTATACACCCATTTCAGAAATCGAAATTTCGTCAACTGACTTTCAACCGTCCACCTTTTATTTCCTCAATAATTTACACTCTCATCTGCATATTCTTACCGTTCCAATTTCTTTTTAAATCCTCCACTTCGTATTTATTTCATCTAACTGATTATTCAGTCATGGTCAAGTCGTTCAAAAGAAAGTCTGCTCCTCGTGTTAGCAGGGTGACATTAAAAGAAGTGTTCACTGCTTGTGGATTTCAGACTCGAAGGAATATTGTCGACAGCCCTAGGAGCTCACATTCCTCTCCTACAAAAAGACAAAGAATGACTCAAGATTATTGCAAAGAACATAGCGATTACCCTCAAGATCTCCCACATATTGAGCCTCTAATATTGCCCAGCAATAATGTAAATATGACTTTCTACTTGATCTCACACAGGTCCAACTGACAGTCATCTTCTTGTAGTCATCCAGCAATTATATGAGGGAATGGCTACCCCATAGAACAGAATATCTAGACCATATCCTGGCCAGAGAAGCACCTCCAGAAAGACAGATCTGCATGGGTTGTGGGACAGCCGAAGGCACATGGAAATGCTCCACGTGTTTTGGTAGTCCTATATACTGCCAGGCATGTTGTGCAGATATCCATGAGAGGTTACCATTTCATCGGGTGGAAAAATGGACCGGTGACTACTTTACGCCTGCCTGGTTGATGGAAGTGGGAGTCAAGCTCCACCTAGGTCATGGAGGGTTGCCATGTCCAGCTGTCCGGAGTGACAACACCATTATTAATGACACCGAGGATTGCATTGTCAATGCTGACATCGGCATCAATGCCAGTACCAACGCCGACACTGATGCAAATGCTGATAACAATGCCGATAACAATCCTGATAACAACGCCGATGATAACACCGATGATAATGCTGATGATAATGCCGATGACTATGCCAATGATAACGCCGACAACACCGATGATAATGCCGATGCTGATGCCAATGACAATGCCAAAAGATCAGTTCATTGTAAAAATACTGAAGAACCAACCACGCCCTTTTCATTGCAAAGCTTTCCAGATTCACCAAAAGACATTGATAAGACATGTGAAAGCGTTATGGTGGTGGTGGACAGCTCAGGTATCCATCATCTGGTCATCCGATGGTGTGAATGTAGAGGAGCAGCTGGACGTGATATTCAGTTGCTTGATGTTGGCTTATATCCCACAACATCAAAAAAGCCCCAAACTGCATTCACATTCCAAGTCCTTGACGAGTGTCTCCTAGACAACTTGGAATGTAAAACCGCTTGCCAGGCATTTCATTCAAAATTACTCTGGCTTACCAGCTCACCGTTTCCTCACACCGTCCCGGTATGTAATCTGATTTATTCACTGGTAAATTTTGATTGACAACCTATCAGAACTGTTACCGTGAATTACTAAGATGTACAAGGCAATGGAGAAATCTGAAGGCCCGGAAATGGAATGGATTTGGCCAAAATGACAACCAGGAACCAGGACCTGGCCAACTCACAATGACATGTCCTGCTTGTCCGCAGCCTGGTCTCAACTTGCCAGAAGATTGGAAAAACAGCAAAGGGGATACCGGCAGCATTATGCCTTCATTCGTGATGGATGGAAATTTTAAAGTAGAACACATGAAGATGTGGAGGCCTCTGGATGATGTTACTATCGCCGATGGTCATGGGTTTATGGTTGGGGAGGATAGATATAAAAAACATATCTGAATAACCAAAGAGGTCATACTGGTGAGTTCTATTGAATGAATTAATGTCTAGGAAATGTTGAAAATTTTAAATATTTTAGAAGTCAACATGCAATGAACATAGGGCGGTGAATCAGGCTAATTCTTGAAAACAAAATTTGGATGCGACCGGTATTGGTGCACTGGCCTGTGCTCGTCATGGATGTTTTGTTCCACATTCAGTTGTCGATTTTCAGAACGGTGAAAGGTAATTTTTTATCTGATGTTGTCAAGTTCACCAATGCCAATGACAGTGTCGGCATTCAGACCATCGCCGATGATGGAGGTGTCACCAATGCCGATGCATTGGACTAGTTTGCCATTCCTTCTACATCCAATACCAAGCATTTTGCCAATATACTAACAATGATTCCATTCCAGACAAATGAACATGGACTACGCCCTCTCAGAAGTTCTCAAGTGGAGCTCTGGTTTCAAGACCATCCTGCTCATCTATGATATCATGTGCCAATATGGCAAGCACCTCCAAGAGAGATTGAGTCAAGGTCCTTATCTGCATACTCCTGAAGGGATCAAAATCAAGAAAGGAATCGGCCTGTTTCACATTATGGGTCATCAAGATCAATGCCATCCCCGATACAGCCCTCAATTTATCGAAGGTGCTGGCCAGGTTGACGGCAAAATATTGGAATCATTATGGGCTCCCCTTGATCATATCGCCAAGAGCACAAGGACCATGTCTGCTGCATCCCGTCAGGAAACGATCGATGCTCACATGAACAACTCCAACTTCAAGAAACTCATCAGAATAGGTCTGTATTCATTGTCATTTGTATAAACCTAGCACCTGGAATTCATCAGCCTTTGTGGTCGCAGGTCCAACATTGATCAAAAAATATCGCAATGCCGTCATCAGTGTTGCCAGTAGCAAATCGGCATTGGATGACCTCGTTTCGACAGCCAACGCCGACCTCACTCGGAAATGGACAAAAGAGGCGAAAAGAGTTCAAAAATACCGGGATTGAGACGAGTCGGCAATGGACATCTATGATGCCAAAACATCTAAAGGTAATTCTGAGCCATCCGATATGAAATCATCTCTCAGCCGGTGTCTAGGACCCACAAAAGAAGAAAGAATCCTGGAACTGACCCTAAATGAAAAGACGAATGGCCTGATGAATGGCAGCATCACCTGGCTATCCTCTGGACTCAAAATTCAGGAGACACGGTATGTAACATATCAATGATGAGGTTCCAATTGCATTGACAGTCTTGGATTGCATTTCAGACTCTCACTAGCTTATGAGGAGAGAAGGCTTGGCCGGAAACCATCACCGACAGCTAAGCTTTCCATGGAGGACAAAAGATGCCGATTGAGAAACAGAATTGACCGGTTTCACAAGTCATCGGTGAAATTCATGGATTCCAACCTCATCGATGAAGAGATGATGCCAGATGTCGATCTGCTACAATCTGACTCAGATTCCGAATCATCGGACAATGGAAGTGACAATGAACACAAGCCAGACACAGACAATCCATTCATCAACCATCAACGCCGGCAATCCTGGGATCAAGATTCTCTGACGAAGACCAATTTATTCCTTCCTTCCAACCTTCAGTTATCGGCATTCGACGCATCGGCGAGCAAACTGATTTCTGCAGAATTGAAATTGAGAGAAGCTCAAGCAGACAGCGCCCTTCACCAAATTCGAATTTGTTTAGGTCACAAAGCGTATCTATTCTGGAAAAATGTTCGATTGGCATCGGGGACAAAGCAGAAGACAAGGGCTTGGAAAGAGGTTTATTCTGTGGAAGCCCATGTCAAGCACCATGCAAGAGTTTATCATCTCGCCCAAAAAGCCTTGGTCTCTCTGGGGGCATCTCCTGAGACATTGGAAAGGTATAAGTTGCTTAGGCAAGATGAACTCACAGCTACTACTGCTTTGGTGGATCTGAAACAACCAGGGCAAAAAAACAAGTTGTTAGCGTGGTTTTGGAACATGGATATAGACTGGGACATTGCTGGAAATGACTGGATGGAAGAATGTGAGTGTTCCCCTCCTTCCAATCACAGTTTTTTGAATTTGAGTCAGTCTATCGGGTTCACTGGCTACGGTCGAACGCCAATTTTTGCCGATGGGCAGGGGGATTGACATTGGTCAAGAAGGAAATGGAGTGGACCATTAGGTTCTTCCAAATCAAAGCTGGGGCTTGGAGGAATCGAATGGAGTTGGTCATCAGGCATGGATCATCGGGAAAACAATGTTATGCTGCAAGGCAAGCAGCTATGTGGGATCAATTTGCTACACAAGCAGAAAGCATGTTTGGCATTTTCCTAAATACATAATCATGTACCATGGTATTGCTTAAGGCATGTAAATTAACAGCTAGTCATCCATCAGCGCCGATGGAAGTATCGGCGCCGATGTTGTAACACTTTTTAAATAAACGTAAATAGAAGACACCTCTGACTTCAACTGCAATATCCCAGCCAACTAGTCCAACAAGCTTGAAATGTCGAAACTCATTGAATGCCAGCAACTCCTCAACCTTCTAGCGCGTCGCGTTCAGTCGGCGATCTTGGCAATGGCAATAACTTGGGATGGCATGTCTCCAACACAACGAGAGACTTGGCTTTCAAACATGCAGAATGAACTTGTGAGTGAAATGACTAATTCTATTGAAATACACTCCATTCGTTGCAGGCAACAGCGACGACGTGCATCGGAATGGCTCAACTTGGAGGGATCATTTTGGAAATACCAGAAATTATCCAGGGAACGGCAAAAGCGATATACAGTTATAGCCTGCCATATGTATGGGAGAAGCTTCTCTTTACACAGGATCTCCTGATCGAAGGCTTAGCACAGCACTTCGTGCAAAAGCATCTTCATGCTGGGCAATGGTGGCAAGAAGAGCAAGGATCAGTGGCTGATGGCGCAAAGGACATTCTTATCACGTTTGCCGGATATTTTTCAGCAGTCGCCTTGATGGAGGTAATATTTATGTTTCCATTCATTGTATTTTTCATGGTAGAATCATTCACAGGAAGAGACGGCTGCTAGTTTTCGGATGGCTTATGAATCGGTAAAGGAAGGTGGAATTTCGGCAAAGGAAGACTTTGTAGATTTTTCTGGACTTTGGCAGGTAAAATATGTTCTGCATCCATGCCTTCAGGCTTCTTAGCCCTCCATTCCTTTGTACAGGTACTCGAGGAGACCCACAAGGAACTCCGAGAAATGCCGGTTTTTCATCCTGGACAAAAAAGCCCAACCCTGGTGGCATCGACTAGCAAATTGGCTCCGGATGTTCCCCCTATAACGACATTAGATGATGTTCTGAAGACACGGACCTCAGCCAACCCCGATGCAATGGATGCCAATGAATTCCAGGATAAAAAGACAGGCAAGAACAAGTCCGAAGGTAAGCAGTGCTTGACTGAGCAATGCCCTCAAACAGCAGTTGAACATTTCCGAATAGCTGTCCCTCTCCTGCCACGATTACCATCATCATTTGTGTCAAGTTTGTCTGGCGAACAAAAGGCTGAACTTGCCAAGTACCTCGAGACCATCCAGGCTCAAGTGGTAGAGAGCTACCAGATTGTTAGAACACAGACACTGGATAAAATTGAGGATGGTAAGATGTTGCAAGATAGATGGTGGAGGTTGATGGATACAAGAATGGAGATGTCAAGGGGAATTAATCCAATGTATCAATAATTCTATATTAGACCAAGTCCAATCAGCATTTGATCAGTGCAATTGGCATGTGTCAAGTCCAATCAGTGTATGTCAAGTCTGATTGGCATTTAACCAGTCCGATTCCCGTTTGGCAACTTCTATCAATGTTTGGCAAGTCCTATCGGCGTTTGACAAGTCCTATTGGTCTTTGGGAGCTCCTATCGGTGTTTGTCCACTCCAAAGCGGCGTTTTTTGGTGCCAATTGGCGTTTGTTTACTCCGATCAGTGTTTCCCCACTCCGATCGGTGTTTCCCTACTCTGATCGGTGTTTCCCTACTCCGATCGGTGTTTCTCCACTCTGATTGTTGTTTTTGGATTATTAGGCCATTCTCTCAGGTCTGAACAATGCATTGCTATACATTGGCTTGATCTTCTACCACCTGTCTGCCAATTTGATCTAATGTCATCCAAGGAACCGCCGGCACCCCTACCCTCTCATGTACATTGTCTCTCATATAAAATGCAAGACATACCCGTTCACCTGATATCCTAAACACCCCATGCCTCAAAATTCTTCCCCCAAGATGGACAAGTGTTCCGGAATTGTATTGCAATTCTAGTCCGATGTTCGGTAATTCTAGGACAGCGTCCTTGTATGGTCCAATGGTTGCCAAAATATCATACCATTCTGCTCTCAAATTGTTGTCTCGATGCGCCGGTGTTTCCCAATTGCTGATCACTGACATCCCATTGAACACCGATGGCCACTGGTCGATGACTTCAGTTAACGAAGGTTCTTTTGCCAGACGTCGAAGCGTCTCTCGGCCACACATGTACAATTCTGGATGTGTAATGGCGAGGGTTGCTGATATGAGTGCAATTGATTCACAGGCGGCTTTGAGCCATGTGTCGGCATTTGAGTCATTCAACGCCAATGATATCACAACCAGTTCATGGTTCATCTAGAACATGTGTGTCGGTCTTTGTCTCCACTTAATGTATGGCTCACTCACATCGTGTCCTTGTTGAAACCAAGCAGGAGACAGTTCAACCGATCCTGGCGTCATCCAAACACATCCAGCTTCATTGAGGCATAGTTTCGGGTCCAACCTCCAATTTTTCTTCGTTCCTGGCTTCATGCTTTGTCATAAAGGGCCTTCCATGTGCCTCATGGTCGTGGCAAGTATCGACTACTGACACCATATATATGAATTCTGGAATCATACATCACAGGACTTACTTGTCTTGTTGGCGTCAACGTGTCAGGAAGATACCAACAGAGTATCCTCCCATGCCGATCTCTTATGGTCATGGGTGTATTGACCTTGCGAGGTGGATTTGCAATCAATGGATACCGGGATGTGAGAGCTGCCTCCTTTACAGTGTTGAATCCAGTGGGTTTTGGACCCAGCCTGGTTGAATACCGGTCGGCATCCCAAGGCAAAGTTACTGGAAATCATATTGAGTACTTGGAACTATATTTGAGCTATATCTTTACCGGGATTTTGGTATGCTATGACCAATTGATACACCAGCAGCTCACAATCACAAACTACCTGTGTACTGAATTCCAGAGGTGGGAGAATTAACCAGACATGACGTGATGGTTGGGATATTTGCTGGTTAAATTTGGCAATGAGATATGATATGTTGTCCATAAAGTGGAGGATTGAAAGGGATGCAGGGAGGTGGCTCATGTTTGAGAAGGAAGAATTGATTAACATTAATAATGCAGTTGAATGAGTGATGTTGATTACCAATCTGAGCGTTACACACCAGTAGTAAAAATAAAAAACCCCCATGCAAGCCCATTGGCATTGAAATAGTGATAGTCATGCTATCCAATGTCAACCCATTGGTTCAAGGCTGGCGAAAATGATAAAATCCGCAACACCAATGCCGATGATCACACCAATGATAGCACCGATGATAACACCGATAACTACTCCAATGACACCACCGATAATAACACCGATAATAGCACCGATGATAACAACGAATAAAGCACCAATGATAACACTGATAACTACTCCAATGACACCACCTATGATAACACCGATGACAAAGCCGATGATAATACCGATGAGAACACCGATAACAATGCTTATGAGAACACTGATGATAACACCGATAACAACGCCGATGAGAACACCGATGAGAACACCGATGATAACACCGATAACAACGCCGATGACAATGCCGATGATAACACTGATGAGAACTCCGATGATAACACCGATGATAATGCTGATGACCACACCAATGACAACACTGATGACCATGCCGATGATAAGACCAATACCTACTTGAATGACAACACCAATGACCACACCGGCGCCGATCCCTACACCTAAGATGAGTAAACAGCCATCCCAGCCAATGTCGGCCCAACGGTCTGAGACGGGTGACACCCATCCCAGCCAATGCCGGCCCAATGGTCTGAGACGGGTGACACCCATCCCAGCCAATGTCGGCCCAACGGTCTGAGACGGGTGACACCCATCCCAGCCAATGTCGGCCCAACGGTCTAAGACGGGTGACAATAATCCCAGCCAATGTCGGCCCAATGGTCTCAGACCATCCACTATACTCTAGCACTTGACTCGGCCCACCGGTCTCACATGGTACATATGTCACTTCTCAGTTGCCCCATCAAGTACCTAACAATAATATTTCTTGGCCCATCTCGGCTGGCCCGACTCAAACCCAACATTGTCACCCTTAGTTGCCTGGTCACATACGGGTTAAGTCATGGCATGGTGTGCTCATTTGATTGTAGCTGACATTACACTTCAGATGCTCACAGTATTCAATTTTCTGAAGTCTTTAACAAAACATACCAACAAGAGAATGCACGACCAAAGACTTTCAGAAACAAAGACAAAGACAACAACAAGGATGACATCTGACACAGCCTGAGCACAAACATAGAGAGCGTGACAACTGAATGAGACAGAGACAGCAACCCAGTGATGGGTGCAAGAACAAGCAACTAGTCTTGGTTGTTGGAATCCTGGTCATCACCTTCAGTATCTTCCCAACCTTTAGGGTCTTCCGGAAGAGTGAATATTCCTTCATTATTGTGTCCAGCAAGATAGTCACAATACCACTCAGGGTTGAGCATAGCTGGATAGACAGAAGGGAAGGGTGTCCCATCACTGAAATGGCCAAGGTTGACACGTCTTGTAAGTGCTTGTTGTTTTCCTTTTCCACCTTTCTTGCAACACTGATCAAGGTGAATTTTGTCGAGCTGCTCATATATGGTTGTGATCTATGCAGTGTAAAGTTCAATGACAATGGAAATCTTCATCAAAAACATACTGATTGTGCTCGCCAAGCAGGCCTGATAACCTCCCAGATGACTTTGTCTTCTAAGCACTTGACAGCAACTCCGACCTCTTCAGCAATTCGACCACAGTGCACAAGCTTTTTTTGACTTGTCATCACTGTCCACATTGCTTACCTCTGAGGACATCCACTCAGATGTTACAATTTTCACCTTTTTGCCCCTGTCTTTTGCTTTGACAGCACATGACACCCATACATTCCCACGAAGATGTGCCAAGTCCCATGCTCTGATTGGATGATACCTCATTACTGAACTCTTGGGTTGATCCCACATTCTCATTGGATGACTTGAAGATGCATAATCATTCATGCACAACCAGGAGCTGAAGGAACCTAGAGACGATACAATCCGAACCTGACCATTCCGATCTTGTCACAACCCATGACCAGTGCACATACCCAGAGACAAGAATACTCCATGACATTACTACCGATCATACCCAGCAATTGGAATACTCTGGTTCTCCACTGACCAATCATATGTCCACACCCATATGGTTATGACATTGTTATTGTTCTTTCACAATTCACCTACACAGTAAGGGTGGAGATGCCAATAGAACATATCACAATCGTGGCGATGAGCTGGGCGTCAAAGGTAACCATGAGGATCGGGATGACATGTCAGTCTTCTTCAAAATAGGAAAGTCAATCAGTCATCAGGCACAAGGCTATTCATTCAGCTGTGACAGGCACAAGGAGTGGGCATCTATATCTATGCAACCTATATTCGGATAATGCAACCTCCCCACAATGACCCAGACATCGGATCTGTCATAGTTGCTGACAACCAATGACTCCTTGGACCTATCTTGGGTGACCATCTTGTTCTTCTTCACACATCACCTCCACATTCATTCACCTTTCTTCTCATCAGCTGACCACCAGTGCTCAGCTAACAACCCGAACTCGCATGTATGACAAGTCCCCTTGATGCTCCACAAATATTTGGATTCCAACATGTTTCATTACCTTTGTGTACCAGTCCACTGGTCAAGAATATCCATATCCAGTCAACATCCCAGTCATCCAGTACCCTGCAGCCAAGAAGGGTTATATGAAGCACCCTTGCTTATCATACTGCAGGAACCACAGTTGCTGGTGTATGATTACCAGTGTTCATTGCATTGCCCCCATCATGGTTCTTCCCCATTCAGTTATTCGCCTTCTCCCCTGCCTCCAATGATGAAGCATCATGTTCACCTTTCCATCCCGATCCTGCATACACATACTCATGGTTGTATGCTGCTATTGACCAGGCATCCACTGCCAACACAAACCATCAGGAAGATGAACCAATCTCATCATTCCCAAGCTAGGAACTCAGCCACATGACATCCACATGACTGCCTCATGTTTATCATGTGCTTGCTGACGCATCCACTCATGGATCGTTTCACCTCCTTACCATGAGGCAACCATGAGGCGCAGGGTCTGGACCCTTGATTGGTCCGAACCATTTCCTTGCAATCACTACTTGAAACACTGATGGACATGCTGTATCTGCAGGACAGCCTTATTGTTCTTGCATCTCTCTTGGTTTGTACATACAGACCCGGTAGTCTGGCTTTCATGGCAGTTCCCTAACTCTTTTGTATTTAAACCTTCATCTTCGAACTGTTCCTCTTTTTCCCTTCCCTTTCCTCATGTTTAGTCTGGTTTCCACCCCCGGTTCGCTTTCCCAAAAATCCCTCCCCCAGACTGCTACTTGCTGTATAGTAGTAGTAGACCATGAATACACCTTTCCTCTTGTGTTTCCTCTGGTCTGATCTCGACTTAGTTTAGTTGGTTGTTGCTGGAGCCCGCTGATCTAGCGATCCATAACACTTCCCTTTCCTCACGTTTAGTCTGGTTTCCTCCCCCTGGTTCGCTTACATAGCCTTCCTCCCTCCCCTGGACTGCTACTTGTTGTATGGTAGTGGTTGACTATGAATACACCTTATTCCTTGTGTTTCCTCTGGTCTGATCTCAACTTAGTTTAGTTGGTTGTTGCTGGAGCCCACTGATCTAGCAATCCATAACATATGGCCACCACCACCTCACCACGCCCTCATCCCCCGTTTTCGCATAGCAGAACCCCCAGTCTATCCAACCAACCCTGCTAACCCACGTTCAACACACCAGGAGCACCCGTCCACGCATGCTGCACTAAACGAACAAATGCTGGCATTTATGGCCACCCCACGGACCCACCGCTGTAGCAGGGGCTACAGCTCCCGCTGGATCTCCTCAGTGGAACTCGGATGGTGTGACAAGCTGAAGTCTCATAAGCTATCTACACAAAAGGTAATCCTACAGAACGTGGGAACAATCACGTGATCTACTCGTAGTAGTGGACACTATCCACTACTACACCACGTCGTCATCAGTCGACCCCCGGTTTTCACCACCCTCCCATGCAAATGCACTTGCCCAGCTCCCCACATCGTCGTCCTGCGCTGCAAAGCACCAAGCATCCTACCATCACCCTGAAAACACCGTTCCCGCACCTTTTAGACACCCCAACACCTAGCCGCGTTGTTTTGAGTCCCCCCCCATTTTAGACACTTCCTTGACTCTCTGTAACCCCGTTGTAGCAGGGGCTACAGCCCCCACTGGATCTCCTCAGTGGAACTCGGATGGTGTGACAAGCTGAGATGCTACATCCTATCTAAGACATCATGTAATCCTACGGAACGTGGGAACAATCACGTGATCTAGTAGTAGCACTACCCACTACTACACCATTCTACACCCTAAAGCACCAAGCACCCCTTCGCCACCCTTCATGACCACCCCACAGACCCACAGACCCACAGCACCACAGTTAGTCAACCCTTGGTTGTCCACCATCCACCCACGTGAATGTGCTTGCCTGACTCCCTGCAACCCCATTCCATGACCTAGAGTATTATCCCTTTGCCACCCCACATGAGTCACCCCTGCCATTTTCGAAACCCCCAAAAGTTCTTTCCACATTGTCATCAGCTCACCCCTGGTTTTTCATAGTTCCCTGACTTGCATCCATCTGTTCAACTCCCTGCAGCCTCATTCCACCTTATGCCACACCATCCCATTATGAAGTCTTCTATAGAGTTTTGGGAGTATTGTGAGTCTTGGTTTCTAGGCTTTGCAGTGGCAAGGATGCCACTGTTTTTTTTGAGGGGGGTACATGTAGTAGTGGGTAGTGCCCCACTACTACTAGGAGATCATGTGATTGTTCCCACGTTCTGTAGGATTACATGATGTCTTAGATAGGATATAGGATCCGAGCTTGTCACACCATCCAGTTCCACTGAGGAAACCCAGCAATGGCAATGGCAGCAGCAGCAGCAGCAACACACAGGTGATGGCAGCAGCAGCAGCAGTGGTGACAATGGCAGCAGCAACAATGGCAGTGGCAACAACAACAGCAACAGGCAGCGGTCCCCCTCTATCCTCCCTTCCTTTCCCTCTCCCTTCCCCCTTCTGTCTCCCTTTCTGTCTCCCTTCCCGTCTCCCTTCCCATCTCCCTTCCCCTCTTCCTCTCCTTTGCCCATTCTTCCTCCCCATTCCCCCTCAATTTTTTTTTCTCCTGTATTAGGTTTAATTGTTTAATTAATTTGTGAAATATTAAGAATTCTTTGATTTAAAGTCATTAATATTTAAAACAAACCAGCTATTGTATGGCAACTGTTTCTGTGGAGTGAAAAGGTAAGAACTGACCTTCAATCCTGTTCAGGACTTTACAGTGTTCAATGGCTCCTTTGAACACTACCAGTCCTTTGAACACCCTAATAGAATTGATTCTGTACTGATTTCTACTGCTACAAAGTGTTCTAATTCCTTCCTATCTGGATATTGATTTTTATTCAGAACCACCAATAAAATTGGAAACAGAACCACCAATAAAATTAGAAACTGGATATTCACAAAGCAGAGAGAAATCTGATCACTCCTTGAACACTAATGTTTTGATCATAAAACATTCAAATATTAACAGATTTCTTCGAAAATTGGTATGGGGTGTCTTTAAATATACAAGCAACTTCTGATCTGCTCAGATTTTGTTCAAGATAATTGGCTACTTGTGGCATTTTAGGTTAATTTTTTGTGTTCAAAGGAGCCATTGAATACTGTACCTGAATTGTACTAGAATGAGTGGCAAATATATGAAACTATTATAAAACAGATAACATGCCCATGTGACCTCTCACAGGGTGCAAAGTAGCATACTGTTTACTGAAGTATGTTGAATTTATTGGACAAGTATACTAAATATTGTTATCATATTGTTGCACACAGTATTCAAGGAGTATTCAAAATGATGATTCAATATTTTGAAACAAAGTACATTACCAGTATTGAATGGCAATGTTACAGTACTGCTTCAATAACAAGACATTTATGGAAATTATTGAAGCAGTACTGTACAATTGTCAATCAACACCAGTAATGTACTTTGTTTTAAAATATTGAATCCTCATTTTGAATACTTTTTGAGTACTATGTGCAACAATATGATAACAATATTTAGTATACTTTTACCATACATTCAACATACTTCAGTACATAGTATGCTACTGTGCACCCTGTGTCTAAACCAAAGACACAATTGAATGAGAAAAAAGTAAAATAGCCTGTGAACATGGTGGTTTGAAATTTTTGGCATTGTTCCAATATAATTGCAATTGACTCCTAGCCTTTAAATGATTCATCGGTTCATCCTTGTAGAGTCCATCTTGTGTTTATCTTGTACATGTGGACTAGCTAAATTTTGAAAAGGACTGAAGGACTGTGAAGGTGAACTGAAGTTGGACTTCATCTGAGCTTGGTACATTTTAGGTGAACTAAAATGGATATCACAGGGTGCACAGTAGCATACTGTTTACTCAAGTATGTTGAATTTATTGGACAAGTATACTAAATATTATTATCATATTGTTGCACACAGTATTGAAGGAGTATTGCAAATGATGATTCAATATTTTGACGCAAAGTACATTACCAATATTGAATGGCAATGTTACAGTAGTGCTTCAATAATTTCAGTAAATGTCTTGTTATTGAAGCAGTACTGTACAATTGTCAATCAATACCCATAATGTACTTTGTTTTAAAATATTGAATCATCATTTGGAATACTTTTTGAATACTGTGTGCAACAATATTTAGTATACTTTTCCAATAAATTCAACATACTTCAGTACATAGTATGCTACTCTGCACCCTGTGTATTGTGGAGATGATGGACTCCTACTACATCTCTATTGACCCAAACTTATTGATCAATTGGATTCAACTTGCTGTCCAGTTGGATCATGTGATCCTAACCATTATACACATTTTGTGGAGTGGACTCTTACCACCACATCAACCCCCAAGTTAAAGACTCTGGTGCCAAAATGGCATAATCCAGCACCTCTTGAAGAAAAAGAAATGGAACTTAAGGAGCATTGTGAGTGTGCTTTTAGCACTTGAAAGAAGTGATCTTCTTGTATCCATCTCCAACTCCAATGTATGACTCTGAAAGCATATGAGCAGTGGAATACTCAGTTGTGTAGCTTTGAGTCAATTCCCAACAGAATGATTGTTAATAATAATAATTTCAACTGGTTTTTGCATACAACTGATACAAATTTTAGAGTCTGAAGTTCATGCAGTAAACAATGTGCTATATAGATAAAGGCTGTTGTACCATGGACAAGGAAATGAATATAGGAAAAAAAGAGAATTGAAAGGAAGGTGACATATGGGGAAATGAAAAGGGTAGGTGTCTTGGAATGGTGAAGAAAACATATATGGAAAGCAATGCTGTTCATCAGATGTAGCCTAATAACTTAGTGGAGTGGAAACATGTGTGTGTTACAATGATTACAAAGTAAAGCAGGAAAAGGAAAAAAAAGACAGGAGTGAAGAAATACCTTAACAGCTATTTATTATCTTGTTGTCTATTTGAGTATACTAGAAATGTGACAATAAAGTGAACAAATTTACAATGTTTTGCAAGGAATCCACTTGGACTCCACTTGGACTCAACTCAGACTTCACTCAGAATTCCGACCAAATATGGAGTGTGGGAAAATATTGCCTAATTTGGTTGGCATGCCCATTGTATACCCAATCCCATATATAGTGTCAGATTTGTTTTATTCACAAAATTGAGTGAGAAAAATGCAAAAAAGTCGAAAAAGCCAGCACTTTGCAAAAACTCAGCAGAATTCTGAGTGGATTCCTTGTTGTAAAGAAGCATACCGCATGAAAACTCATAAAAATGACCATTCAAAGTGAAATTTACTGAGAATTGAGGAGTCCTTGAGGAGTTCTAAGGAATGTGTGGGAGAGTGCAACATACAGCAAATCTTTTTGAAGCACCAATACAAAAGTTTTGAAGAACTTTCAACAAATATTCACATATTCTTTAAAACATTTATTTCAAGCATTTGAAGCTCTGGTTTCATCTACAACTTTCAGTTGTTCTTACAGTGTTACAAGAATCATTATGAATACATAAGTTTCAGTTTCATTATCCATCAAATTCATCATCCTCATCTTCTTCCTGCCTACTAGTGGGGTGTGGGCCATTGCTTTGCATGGCAAGTTACTCGTCCCTTTTTGGCAATGAGAACATCAGGTATATTAAGACTGATATATGAACACTGTAACATTATTACCACTGCATGATAGTAAACTAATATTTGCAAAGTCATCTATGTTCCCTTCATTACCACAAAAACAATACTATTTATATACCATCCTGAACACACAACTCTGTTGACAAATTTGCAAGTTGTAACACTTTCAGTTACCCCAATTCCCTAGCAGTTTGTTGTAATTCGTACTATATAAAGATGCAGCTAAGAGCTATAAAATGTGCTGGTCTTTCCAGGGGTTGAATATTGGTCCCTGGGCTCTAGCTTGGGATGTCCCAGGCCTAGCTTGTGCAAAGTGTATTTCAAAGAAATCCTGGTCCATTGACCCAGGGATGCTTGGTCTATCCCATTAGTAATAGTGGTCTCACCCATGGTCCCAGGGAAGACTATGTTTGTCTTGACAATAATGGGCCAGCCCCATGATCCCATGGGCAGTCCTGCTTGTCCCTGCTCACCATGAAAGCATTACTACAAAAGGTTTGAAGCAGTGCTACAAAGATTTTGAAACCTACTACAAAAAGTTTGAAGCAGTACTACAAAGGTTTTCAAGCAGTACTACAAAATGTATTGAAGCACTACTACAAAGGTTTTGAAGCACTACTACAAAATGTTTTGAAAGGATACTACAAATGTTTTGAAGCAAAATTTTGAAATACTATCAACAATGTGGAGATGGCTTGCATACACTTTTAAACACTTTTGGCACTTTGCTTTCATCCTTTTACTTGTTTGGACTTCAAATAAAGCCAATTTACAAAATTTTCACTGGCTTTCATGAAGTATTTTGAGAATAACTATTGGAATACATTTGCGAACAACATTCTGTAAAGGTATATCAATGCTTACAGTGAATCTCCATGACTTCTCTCTACCATGACTTCAACTAAAACAAAAATTACTAAATGGACTCTATGGTCATTCATAGTGTTTCACAGCAATCAGAGGTGAAGGGAGACTCAGAGATAAAGGAAGACTCAGGGATGCAGTCAGAAAAGAGCTGGGACAAAGGAGGTGGTATTCTCTCTTTGTATGCTAAATACAGTGAGTATTTATATGATAGGGTTGCCATAGTGTAGCTATTATGAAAATAGGGAAACACAAGCTAGCTACATGTGAAATGAAGGTGAAGCAATGGTGCAATAGGGTCAATAAGTGAGACAAGATGAGATGCATAGAAAATATTTGAAGAATAGTATTTGGAATAATACCCCTAACTGTGTGAAACAGTCTGATAAATCCACTATTTGACAGCCAGTTAAAGTGCAGCCATGCACAGGGCCGACATAGGATCAGATAATGTCAGAGATGAGCTGAGTTGAGCACTAAATGCTTAACTAAGCTAGAAAGTTAGTGTGATGTCTGTTGGAGTGGTGCAATGTGCGAGTGAAGAGATAGTAGAAGAAATGGGAAGTTGTAAAGTGATGCACTGTGCATCAGATGACTGTGGGGAATAGGTGGAGTGCATAAAAGTGTGTCTAAAATTATAATAGGTAAAATGGCATGTTTACAAGGTCAGAACGTGCAGATGCAATCAGTGGTGTTCAGCAAGTCAATGAAAATGTTCCACACTTTTCTTGCATTTTATTTTGTTTCAAATTAGCCATGTAAATTGTACAACAATGTACAGACTTGTTGATATAACTTCACCACATTGTTGTACTTATGTTATTTCCAGTGCCTATACAAGCATTCTTGAACAGTCTGAACATTATTCGTCAATGGTGCAGTATCTTGTCCACCATATATTTCCAGTTCTCTTGTTACCAAAAAGTTGTATGAGCATCTGCCATGTGGTTGTGAGAATGTTGTCCGAATCAGTAACAACAAGAAAAGCTCAGCTCCAGCTGGAATGAGCTCCACTATTGCAAGCCATCTTGTCAATTAAATGGAAGCGAATACATTCAGAACTATATGAGAATGGGAAATTATAGAATGGCAGCACACTCAGTGGATTGATAACCCAGATGCTATTACCCATTATTGAAAGACTCACTGAATGATTTGACAAGTGGGTAATATTCCTATAATTTATTATCAAAGAGCCATACAAATCTTGCATAAAGAAGTTGACATGTGTTCAGGAAAGTTGTTGTGGTTACTTGGTATCAAAGATCACTGCTGAAGATGTGTAAAACATCATTCAACCAGGGTGTTGCAAGTTTTCTACATGTTTCCTGTATTGAGTTTCTGACCCACTGGCTGTAAATAAAATGCACATCCATGTACAGGCTATTTGACAATGGTTTGTGACAATGTTATATTTATTTGATATCTAAGTACTTGGAAAACATTGTGGAACAGTTGTCAAAGAGGCTGAACACTGGCTGGAATGGGGTAGTATAACTATCTACAACCTATGTCACAAATGGTCATGAGATCTGTTGTCCTACCAATGGATGACAAAAGAATTCCACAACCATCTACAGCCATTTTGACAGAAATTGAGGCCATTTCTTGTATGTATTGAATTGCTCATGACTGGGAAAGCTTTGCCAATAGTTGTCAAACAGTCTGAAGACTGCTCAACAAGGGTGTGAGTGCTGTTATGCATTTTTGTTGTATTTGTTTTCCGATCAACCATGAGATAGGTGTACAACCATCTACAGCATGGTTAACACATTGGCATGACATGGATTGCATTGATTCTCTTGCCCACTGGTCATAAAGAAATTCCATAACCATCTAGAGTGGTAGTAGATTGTGATTACATTTCTTGCATTTCAGTAATTCTTTATGACTGGGAAACCTCTGTCGAACACTTAACAAAGGGTTGAACACTGTTCATTATGGGCTTGGGAGGTGTTATATATTTTCCTGATATTTATTGTTCTAGCAACTACTCATAAAACTGTTGTATGTCCATCTACAGCACATTTCATGCTTGGGGATGACCTTGGTCGTGTTGAGTCTCTTGTCCACTTGACACAAATCAATGCCACAGCTATCTACAGCCTATTTGACAGATGTTGACAATATCTCTGGTATGTATTTAGTTTTTTGTAACTGGGAAACCTTTCCCGAACAGTTAATGAACAGGCCAAACACTGTTCATCAGGGGCCTGGGAGCTGTGACAGATTTTGCATATATTTGTTTTCCTAAGAACTAGCCATAACACAGTTGTACACCCCTTGCAACATATGTGAGATGTCGGGATGACATTGGTTGAATTGATTCTCAAACCCACTGGCCATGAATGAATTACACAGCCATCTACAGCATATTAGATGGATGCTGACGATGTTTGTAGCATTTATTTAATTTTTTATGACTGGGAAACCCCTGCCAAACAGTTGACGAACGAATCGAATGGCGTTCGGCAAGCCTTTGTAAGCTTATACAGAATTTGCTTATATTTATTTCCTTACCAACAAGTCATACAACTGTTGTACAACCATCAATAGCATATTTAATACATGGGCATGGCACAGTTGTATTGATTCTGTTGTCCACTGGCCACAAATAAACTCCACAACCATTGACAGCATATTAGATGGATGCTGACGATGTTTGTAGCATTTATTTAATTTTTTATGACTGGGAAACCCCTGCCGAATGGTTGACGAACGGCGTTTGGCAAACCTTTGTAAGCTTATACAGAATTTGCTTATATTTATTTCCTTACCAACAAGTCATACAACTGTTGTACAACCATCTATAGTATTGTTAATATGTGAGCATGGCACAGTTGTATTGATTCTCTCATCCACTGGCCACAAATAAATTCCAGAGCCATATACAGCCCACAATTTGGATGGATGTTGAAGGTTTTTGCTGTACTTGTTTAATTTCTAATGGCCTGCAAATACCTGTTGCACAAGGTGAATGAATGACAATCTAGCCTGGTCAATAACTGTTCAGGAGAATTTTCCTATTCATGAGCAATCAAGATAATTGCATGCAATGTCATCAATATCTGTATGATATGCTGGCAATGGTTGCAGAATTTAATGGTAGCCAGTGTATAAGGGGATCAGTACAACCAATCTCATGCCCATGTGTTCAATATGCCATATGTATGACCATACAAGTGTTGTATGACTAGTTGGTAAGGAAATAAATATAAGCAAATTCTGTATAAGCTTACAAAGGCTTGCCAAACGCCGTTCGATTCGTTTGTCAACTGTTCGGCAGGGGTTTCCCAGTCATAAAAAATTAAATAAATGCTACAAACATCGTCAGCATCCATCTAATATGCTGTCAATGGTTGTGGAATTTATTTGTGGCCAGTGGACAACAGAATCAATACATCCGTGCCATGCCCATGTAGTAAATACGCTATAGATGGTTGTACAACAGTTGTATGACTAGTTGGTAAGGAAATAAATACAAGCAAATTCTGTATGAGCTTCCAAAGGCTTGTCGAATGCCATTCAATCCGTTCATCAACCGTTCGGCAGGGCTTTCCAAGTCATGACAAATTACATAAATGCTACAGATGTCGTCAACATCCTTCTAATATGCTGTCAGTGGTTGTGGAATTTATTTGTGGCCAGTGGACAACAGAATCAATACATCCTTGCCATGCCCATGTATTGAATATGCTTAAGATGGCTGTACAACAGTTGTGTGACTGTTGGTAAGGAAATAAATATAAGCAAATTCTGTATGACCTTACACATCCTTCTTGAATGCCATTCAGCTGTTCGTCAACTGTTCGGCAGGGGTTTCCCAGTCATAACAAAGTAAATAAATCCTACAAATGTCATCAACATCCAACTAATATGTTGTCAATGGTTGTGGAATTTATTTGTGGCCAGTGGATAAATGAGCACAACCAATGTCATGCGCATGTGTTAGATATGCTATGGATGACCCTACAACAGTTCTATCAGACCAATCCAGACCAAGCTCCATTGTAATTCAAGACCTAAACAAGCAACAAATCTTCAACTTTGAAAGTCTGTATGCCAGCCCATCATGTGAGTTCTGGAGTTTCTTCTTACTACACTTCCTACATACAATTAACCAAGCAAGTTGGGAGAATGGAGCTCATTCCACATTCCAAATTCAGCAGCTCTGATGGATTTGGTAGCTTTGATCCAGCTACCTTATTGTTCTTACTGATTAGGTCAACAAGTTCTCACAGTTACAAGAGGAAAAACTCACACGGTTTCATAATTATTCCCAGGACTTCAAATTTGTTCCCACAGTTTGTTAAATTTATTCCCACGGTATGGCGAATTGGCGTTTGTGGCGTTTGCGACCCTGAAGTCAAAACTGACTGTATACAAAATGATTCCCTAATAGGGACTCGTAATTTCTGTTTTCATTCATTCTCTAGGCTACCTTCTTTAAAAACGTTGAATGTACAATACTTTATCTGCACTTTACAGCCATTGCAGTATTTGTTGGTAGTAACTGAAAAAACTTATGGTCAAGAATTTTTAAAAACCTTGACAGTCACAAACGGCCTTTAGGGTACATCGTTGTTCCGAGTCCTAAATTTATTCGGACTCGGTCTTAATGTGGAGCTCCATTTCGTCCAGCCATCTATTCTTGCGGCAAATGCCGAGATTGGTTGTGTTTGCATGCTCACCCAAAAGTTTCTTAAGTCCCTCGTCTCGAGCTCATTCACAACTCCTCAATAGCGCGCCAAAGTGGACTGACGACCAAACGAGAACCAAATTTGCGGTTGGGTACTCCCAGGCAGCGGCCAGCCGCCCATGTATGTATTTTTTTTATTTTTTAATGTTTGATTCTACCTACTAAAACACCAGCTGCAGGTGAACGCGCAAAGCCGTACTACTAGTAAACGACCACCAACACCACTATCTCCATCACCACGATCCCTGCTAACCTCGACAGCGATGGCCGTGAATGCAAACATCAACTCTATGGCTGACACGGCAACTTCAAACATCCCACCCATGCTGCCTCCAATGTGTGTGCACTCAAATGAACGTGAATAATGGCGGGAATGACAAGACAGAACGCGCAGCAGGGGGTGGTCCCTCCTGCTATATGGTATGTCTTTCCATGTCTATTGTCCTTTTCATTCTCATCGCTCAACACGCACAACATCAACAATTAGGAATGCGAAAATCAACATGCAGCCTCCGCTGTACTCAGACGGGCCCACAACACGTGAACAAACATGAATGCAGGGGGAATGCCAACGTCAACACGACAATTTGTGCAGTAGGGGTTGGTGCACCCACCCCCGCTACTATTTGGTGTGTCTTTTTTTACTATCTTGTATTCTTTTTTATTCGTATTTCCAAATGCGGCATGGTACTACCAATATCCAGCCCTATGCCAACACCACAGGCAGCTCCGGTAATGGGACTATGCCCATTATCAGCGCTACGGCAGCACTAGCTCCCATCACAACGCAGCAACGGCGCCAGCATCAGCACTGAGGCCAGCACCAGCTCCGCGCCACCTTTCCATGTAATGCACATATGTGAACGAACGTGAATGGGGTGGAATAGTGGGGTTAACAAGACAGAACACCCAGCAGGGGTGGTGTGTTCCCCCGCTGCTATTTGGTATGTTTTACTATGTTTTATTTTTTATTCTTGTTGATAAATACGACACAGAATATGCAGGAATGTTAGAGAATATCTTCTTAACTGTCTGCAGGTCCAAAAAGCCTTGTATTTTTATATATACTCTTGTATAGGTGATTTCTAAATGCTCCCATATGCCAACTTGGATTAATGTTACATTCTTGGATGTAGAAATATAGTTATATTTACAGCACATCATATGTTGTAAGATACAGCCATCACAATATACTGGCTGTCTAGCAACAACTTAATTAAATCAAGTAAGGACAGTTGTTATTTTATGGGAGCCTGAGGGGACTCGGATATGCCGTGCAAAGCAACGGCCCTCTAGCACAAGTTGATATGATACTTACTAGTAGCCGTACCTCTCAAGTCAAGCAGGACACTCTCCAAAAACACTGGAATGCGATTCGTTACATCTGACACAGTTTCAGCTAGTAGTACACAGATAAATGACATAGTATTCTGCAGCGCTTCAAGTTGATAGCGAGCGCATTTACGCTTCTTTAAAGTAGGGCGTGGGGTCCGTTCCGCCCGGAAGCTGAATGACGTAGAAGGCTGCCCAATTTGCTAATGAGCGAATCGAGAATTGGGATCAGTCAACAGAGGACATACATTTGCCACCAGTCGGCGAGCCCCACTTCGCGGAACTGCCCTTATCCGCGCGGAAAATGTCGCCCACCTTCAATTTGCGTACCTCACCAGGCTTTGCGAGGTCCTCCATGGTAAACTCGCCTGATATTCCCAGCCCATGGTATATGCTGAGCCCCCACATTTAACTCTAAAAGGGGACACCTACCTTCGAGGACGAGAGAGAAGATGGTACAAGGGTAGTCTGTAGTGGTCTCTGAGCCTGCTGCCATGGTATACGAGCCGCAGTGCAAAGGGGTCTCCTCTACGTTATTTCCCAGGATTTGGGCCAGGCCAATGCCTTCCCCGATCGCTTGATGCTCCATGGTCAATCCGTTCTCAACGATCTATCAAATAAAATCAATGTAAGTGAGATGCCTCGAAAGTGTCAAGAGCTTACAGCAATAGGCATTGTAACAGAAATTAAGAGCAGAGGTGGGATGTTGGTCGGAGTGGTGCTGCTCGTATTCTTCAAATGATTGGCCCTAGTTATAGTCCCCCAGCTGTCCTACTAGACCTGATAAAAATTTAACATAGGCTATCCGAGCTGGCCACATTGATAGCCCGGGATATTACTGCATGACGCGCTTCATGACGTGCAGTGTCCGGGCTGTCCATTAAATCTGAAATGACCGAGCTGACCGGCTGCACGTTCATGCACTCGACATTCAAATATCTGGAATAGTCGATAGGTACTAGTAGATCCTATGTACCTTACACGCCAAGTGCACGCTAGCCATAGTTGAGATGTCCGAGCTGACCATCAAAATGACCGAGCTGGCCACCGGCATCACAGCTGCCTGCCCAGGCCATTGGAATATCTAGGCTGCAGTACGGTAGTGCGTCCACGAAAGCGAGTTGTGTAGCCGTCACGGTTGACATACCCGAGCTGACCGTCAAATTGTCGGACTCGGAGCTGGCCATTGGGTGCCTTTCTTTATATATTCTCCGTACTCGGGCAAAACGACTCGTGCCGATGGATTGAGGAGGCTTATTTGGTGGTAAAATCGGTCGATTCATGCAGGAAGCCGCCAACTTGGCAAGAATTTGGTTTGAACCTATTTTTGAAAGTTTCCATTCGATAATTGTTTGTCACTCCAAGGAATAACTGCCACAACCTGGTCCGTATTATCAAGTAAGTATCCACTTATCTAGACGTTGAGACAGGCACTCGTTAACGTCAAGGATTCTGGGAATCCGTTCAGCTGACGTACCTGAGGGTCACATCTCTGCCAATAGATCAAGAAGGCGAAAGGAATTCCCCGGTGAAGAAGCTTTTTTTTGGGACAACTAGCCTTCTTCATCCTGCCTCCTTCATCCCTTGCCAATAATCAGCATCAAGGACCAAAGGGCCACAGAAATTTCACAGATACGACCCAAGAAGAAGTGATAAATGATGGAGGAACAACAGGCAGAAGTGTTCTGGGTCAGGAGTAAACATAAGAGTCGCAAGCGAATGTACCGAAAGCCTCAGGATTACACGTTACACCGCCAAACGGGTTCAGGGCTGTGACAGCCATTTGCCCGAAAAGGGTTGCATGACCTGGATTTGAGCCGAGTTACAGCGTTTGAATCGGGTCGAAGCGAACGTTTTCGGAAATGACCCGGCCAGCGTTGTTGCCCAGCAACGACTTAGGGCTGGTTCGAAATGTTGGCCCACTGCTGGTCAAACGCTGGCACAACGTTGGCCAGCCTCACGTGACCTTAAGGAGCCTTAATACGGACACAAGTAAAAAAAATGGCTAAGTCCCGACTTTACATTTGTTTGTTCGCTGTTCACACTTGTCTTTCACCAGCTCAGCACCACTCTGCGACAGCGCCGGTACCCAAGCCAGCCAGCAAAACCTACACACCCACTCTGGAACAGGCACGACACTACCAGTGGCACCACCATAGGCACCAGCGAGGGCATCAGCAAGGGCACCAGCGCCAGTACCGGGGTGTGCCAACACCAAGTTTGCCACGACGACGACAGCAGCCTCCTGACTAGCCCAGTACACCGGTGTCAGCAGCACCAGCACCAGCACTACTGACTGGGATTAGCACCAGCACTAATAGGTAAGCCAGCGCACTCGACCCAGTAAAATTTCGCAGATACAATTATACCGTAGCATTATTAATAAAATAAAAAAATATTTCAAATCTAAAAATAGGATTGGGCAAACGCTGGTACAGTGTTTCGCAGAATGTTTGCCAGGGGTTTGTCACATTGCTGGGCGGGAATTTGCCATAAAAGGTTCGGATCGACTGGATCACGGCCCTGGGTAACTGTTCGGACTTCAGAACGCTGGCCCAGGGCTGGCACGTGTAGTTGGTGTACATGGAGGGGCCCCATCGACTCAGACGTCGACCGTACTAGTGCATCAGTTTCGAACATCAACTGTCTAGGCAAATCACGCATAAGTAGATCAAGCAGTTTCAAACTATTCGTGCACAATGATTACAGTCGTGTATCCAGTGAAGAATGTCTTTCACCACCCTGACAAAAAAGGTTGATTTTATATGAATCAACCGACAAAAACTGTAGTAATCGGAACGAGCACGAGAAAAGGGGAAATAAAACATTCATCTGTAGTCCCAAAAGCCCTGCAGTTTACTCGCCGTTCGCGGGGGGAACCTGAATGCAAGCAGCCTATCCTTGAACGTCCGCACAATACGCACTACCCCTCCTTTCAGAGCTTCACAAGTACACACGACATCATAACAGAAAGCAAAAAGTCAATGACAGTTGATTGATTTACACCCAAATAGCTCTCACCTTCACTAACGGCGCCCAGGACCTCTCCGGCCTTTTCCACCTCCATCCGCAACCGCTCCATCTCCCCCAACTCCTTGGGTGAAAGATGCTGTTGCTGGTCAGGCGAAGGAGGTGTGTAGAGCCCACTGATTTCCATCTGGTACTTCTCCACCGCAGACAAAAATGACAACAGCGCTTCAAGAATTTGCGGAATGTCTCGCTGGACGACACCGTACCGGTCTTCCGTGAGAGACGCACACGTCAAGTGGGTTAGCACTGGAGGGAGGGTCTTTTACTTAATAAAGATATATCATCACAGAACTACGCACCATCAATAACCAAAGCATCAAGTTCTTTCCTTGGCAAACACGCCTCCGCTACCTTATTAACCCGCTCCCGCCTCCACCACCCGACAGTCCTCTCCAATGCTTCCCGAGCCCACACAGGCACATACCGACCAATAAAATCGTCCTTACCCATCATCCCACACCCTCTCAACCAGCTCACCAAACCCCCCGCCACCTTTGCAGTAACACCACCGGTCTTTCCCTCTGGCACTGGAGCTCGTTCTGCCACCGGTCGTACAACTGACTCTACTGATCTGAACAACTCGGGGATGTGCATCACTTTCTCCCCTGCCTCCGCCGCTTTTGCAAAAGGTCCATCCGCCGCCAATGTGTCCATCATAGCGACGACGGGCGATCGCGTTGTTGGAGTTTTATATATCGATTTTTCGGTTCTGATAAGCCGGGTGGGCGTGCCAGGGGTTTGCTGCTGCAACGGGGCGGAGGAAGGGAGAGAAGTAGATGCAGCGGCATTGGGAGGGCCGCCTGTGCCTGTAGGTATGGGTGGAGATGTCTGCATCTTCCCCCGCCCCAAGAACAGCTGGTAATCCTGGCCTAATATGAGCAAGCTTTCCCTCACGAACTGACTCCACAAATTAGGTGTGTGTTTCGTATCGCCAAACAAAGATGTTGTTCTGTGCGCGGAGCCAGCGGGCGAGGAGTCCGTCGCCAATTGGTTCAGCTCAAAGTACGCTACGTATTTGAAAATGGTGTTGGATGAGGTTATGCCTGAGACGAGGGTGAGGGCAGGGTCTGCGGTACCTCGGGCAACCAATATGGGCTATTTAGGGATAAATTATAATAGTATCAAGGGAGATTAGGGTGTTTTTTAATTGTATGTGTGTGTGACTTACTTGCGCAACAAACGAATCAAACAACGTGTCGGCGAATTCCAGGGCAAAAAGGCTCGACAAAGACAAGAAGAATGTTCTGATCAGGAGAGAAAAGTGGAAGAACGGCAAGAAAACTGTCCAGGATCCTCGCAGAAAATGAGTCGCCAACGGGCGTAATATGTACGCCATGAAAGGGAGTTTGAAGAACAAGGGTAACACCGCTCGAGCGAGGGCGAATACCAGAGCAGAGCAGCAGGTACAGATGCAAGCAAAGAGAGCGAGGATCACTGACGTGTTGGCAAGGTCGCGTAAACGAAATGGCCATCGTTGTCCGGCCAGAGGGGAAGAGGGAGCAGCAGCTGTTATCGACCAACAATATACGTATCGATCCAGCAATATATTACGCAGATGGAATCCATGAAATATCACCACCTGCGAAAGGAGAAGAAACAGGAAACGACCATTGAGGTAATACGGATGTTTCCTAATTATACGAAAATTAATCAGCAAAAAAATCTCGCTCATTACATCCCAGAGAAAAGACCGAAGAAAGGCTCACTTGGACCTGACAAAAAAGGTCAAACGTGGATCCTCGACTTGATAGACACGGGCCATCCAGGCGTGGCTTCCCGCGACGAGTATACCCATAACAGTGTACACTCCAAGAGTTGGCCATGTACTTGGTTTTGAAAGAGCACTGTGCAATATTTTAGAAGGCGAGGAAGCCGAAGTGCGAGTGGCTGCCGATAAGGGCGCCAGTTATTAATGAGAAAGGTTTTTTTTTGTTAGCTGGGCGCTGGGTATAATGTGCCGACCACATAAGAATAAATATCCCAACTCACCTGTAAGATACTTTTTTCTCAAAACTATGACAGGAAGGGATACGATCACCCAATTCAAACCCGCCAATGCCAGCGTAGTGGGCAACACGGGAGTTAGCAATGTCGCTCCGACGACAACCACGCCAAGCTCCTTCACCACACCATCACCACCGCCCACACTCCACATCACCCAAGCGGCGATCTGGATCCATGAAAAGACAAGCGAATAACCAAAGATGTTGTATAGTAGACGGTGGCGGAGGACGGCTTTGACGAGAGGCTCGAAGGTGTGTGCCGCCGGGGGAATCAGTGGAGAGGATCGAGTGGAGAGTGGAGATGTTATTGCACGCGTCGGAGTAGATGTTCGTGATCGTGAGGTTGAGAGTTGCTGCATAGTGGCCGACATTGGTGAGAATTATCGTGACGAAAATTTAGTTCATGTTTGTTTCTATTATATTCAAAAGCTTTTGGACAACAGAACCCAATGAAGCTAAGCTAAAGTATATCGGAGGTAGATATCATAAACAATAGTTTTGACACAACATCGGATGGCCGTAGATTTAAGTTCCTCATAAGTCGACCATGAGGATAAGTGTGTCAGCCTGCATATGCAAAGTCACAAGTAATTCATGCTTGTTGTGACTGAGACTCACGTAGATCGTAGAAAATTCATTCCGGACATGCACATCAGATTCCGCAAGCCGTTCTGAAGTCAGCTGGAGAGTTTCCGAGGCATGGTTTCTTGAGCCAGTACCGCCGGGATGAGTCGTACAATATTATCTATTGATGGGGTTTAGACGAGGAGACATCCAGGGAAGAAAACACCATCGACTCTTTTTGTGAGAGATTGGGGCCCTGACCTGAGATATATGGGCCAGGTATTGTTCATCACTCCAACCTTGATCGAATGTCTGAGAAATATAAATATAAGTGGCTATTTAGGAAAGTATGATTGAAACGAACCAATGGTTTAGGAGCCCCATATGCCTCCAGAGTAAAATGCCAGGGCTAGGAGCAGATACGAAGAAAGGCACGACCTCTTTCATCACAATACTATTGTCCGTTTTTCAGGTCCGCACAGCATAGATGGTTTCAGGAGTGTCATAAGGTCTGGGAGTGACCGTGTGCAGAAATGTTGAGGTGGTGTAGCAAAAGAGCGATTAACAGGACGAGGAGAGTTTGAGCCCTGAGCCTGCAGTGAGTAGCGCATGGTGTTCATGAATACACCCTGCTCAGATGCGGAAATTCTGAGAATATTTTCTGCGGTCAAAATCTTTCTGAGAATCCATCCTGTTACATCCTAACGTTATAAAATAACCCGCCCCGGGTCATCCAAGTGGATGGGTCACTCTTGAAGGGTGTCCCCTAAAATTTTAAGCAAATGTGCGACCTTTGTTGGTTCCAGTCGAAGCTCATCGCTAACAACTTGTTCGCCCGTCTCAGGACTGGTCACGGAGGAAATCCAAATGCAAGTGGTACCCTTCGGCATCAGAAGAAGGCCTTTTAGGATAATAGTGCTACACACAAGGTGTTCCCTGGCTCTCGAATGATCACCCAGTGCAATATGAACAGCCGCACTTGACTGATTGTCAAGGGGTTGCCATGAGCACCTTCTCGAAACTTGTAACCTCGTGGTACGCGACAACAGCGCCGCCGTCAGCGGTCGCACGACTCGCAATGCCGATCGCCAAAGGCTAGAGTCGGAGTGCGGCCTGAATATCATCACGTGCAAAACAGGACTCTTCGAAAGCTCTGGGCCGACGTTGTGTAAATGGAACGGAGGCAAGAACGAAATCGGTGGTGGTCAAGAGGCTTTTGACCAAGGCCGAGACAGGATTAGCGAGAATAATGCGTTTCAGTCCAAATGGAACAAATTCTTCGCGAGCTCGAACTTGTCTGTGGGAGAATCTAGCACGGCACTATGTGTGTACATCTGTTCATCCCAGACACGTACAAGTAAACAAGGCTTGCAGTACTCTGTTGGAAGAGGATGAAGTCGGTGAATTCGGCAAGCAAGATAGAGGAGCAGTATGCTTGCCAATAACTATTGGATGGCCAACGGAAGCGATGAGATTATCTTCATGAACTTTCGTTGAAGTAGTTCGTTTTCTAAAAGGCACTTTCTCGACTGCGCCCAGGTGAGACTTATCCACAGAAGATAGTATGAGAGTTACAGAGAAGTGATGGGTGTCTCACGTAAAGGCCTCCAACCAAAGTCATTTTTACGGCGGTAACTGGACATGGGTTTGGTCGGTCCGGTCATTCCGTCAAAGCTTGCAAGTTTTTGTGTACGTTTCTGATCACATAATCGTGATACTCTTATTCCGATCTCCTCACACCGAATTACCAACCATGGTCAGCACATATACCTATATGGTGGAAGTATGGATGTTTTATTTAAGCAAGGTTCTGTCAAGGTTATTGACGTCAATACGTTGAAGGCGGTGCGGTCGTGTTTCGATGACCAGAACAGAACCGAAACCCGTTTCATCGAAGACCTGTAACGCACTTGTCAGGATCTTTTTGGCATCGAGGTCGTTCAGATCGCAAAGGTACTTCGGTACTGTGGTAACCTTGACAAGGCATTTATTTTACACTAGTGCAGGTCGTTACGGACTCGGTCGATAACTGCTCTGACATGGTAACGATACATCGATTCGGGACGCATTAGAGCCCTATGCCTTCTTGCGGTGCAAATTGCCTTGCGCTCTTTTGGTCCCGCCCCCTTAATTACCTGTTTTGAGACCTCGGGACAGTGTGTCAAGGTGCGGCTTGATCTCTTGCTCGGAAGCCAACCTTGTGGTGATGGCTTCACCCAGGGTTGTTCGGTTTCTGTTTCACGATAACTTAATTGCACTCATCGCCCTGCAAGTGGAGCGAATAGTGTCGTGCATGCGCAGTTGAAACGATTTCTCTCCAAAGGGTCAACGGATCCGGGCGGCAAAGTATAAATGAGAGCTCAGCACATCGATACTTTTCAGTCGCTGGTCGATTCCCCATTTCTTCTATCTTCATTCGCTGGTCGATTCTTCATCGTCTTAATCGTTGGTCCCCCCCTGACCTTGTTCCTTCACGACCGCTGACTTTGGTGATAGACAACCTACCGATAACGCCATGTTTACCTCCCCATTAATAATCCTTTACATTCTTTCACTTGCTTCAGGTTTGTCATTTTCAGTTAGCAAATGATATTATCATGATTTCATTGCATATACAGCGGTCTTCTCGTCACCTCTCCCACTGGATGTCGATAAATGGGTATCCGATGTGGAGGGCGACAAACAGTTGACCGAGGAAGAACTGAAGACTCATAAAGCCAACATAGGCCATATTGACACCGCTATGAAGGATGGTATGGTCTACTTAGGATCTCACTAGTATTACATCAAATTAACACGAAATATAGCCAACGACCAGATCAAAAAGATGAAAACCGTACTTGGATCGCCTGAAGATGCTAAACACAAAGCTGCAATTCATGCTGCATTCGGCAAAAATGCGGATATCAAAGTGATCCAAGATACCGTCAACAAGTTGGGGACAGGCAAAATGAACATACAGCCTGCTCAACAACCTTACCCTGATATGATTGCTGCGACGAATTGGAAAGATGTCGGTGAAAAAGGGAAAGCCGTTTGGAAACCCAGTAGCGTGGGCTTCGGGAACGATTTCTTCAGTAAGATTGCTTCACTTTGTTATATCATGCTCATGAATCAAATTTCGTCGATATAGAGGGTTCGGGTGCAGCCCGAGCAGGTACAATGATTCACGAAGGAGCACACTATGTAAATAAAGCGGGAGACAAGGTCATAAGTGACAGGACGAAGGCACCCTCCCAGTTTGAGATTCTACAAGGCGTCGACAAGGTGCCCAGTAACCGCAAGTACCATAAAGACGCGGACGGGAATGAGATAACGGGCTGTATGTGTTTGTTATCTCAGTGTGTATTTGATTATGCTAATATATCAACAGACACCAAGTCGAATGAGCTCCCTAAAACGGTTGCTGACGTGGAGAAGGACACAACATTCACAGCCATCAGAGACAAGGTGTCAAATATGCATCACAATGCCGAGTCCTACGCGTAGGGAGCTAATTTGTTCACTCATCGTTCAACGGATTGACTCTAGATTTATTTGTTAGCGTCTTTGGAAGCTTATGTGCTAATATGCGAAGGCGTGACCTGCACCTCATGGCGAGGGCTTGGGGGAGTGGTGACAACCAAGAAGTAAGCCAGACGAACCTAAAATCCCATATGCATTTGTTGAATGCCTGTTTTGCGTTGTCAGTTCCATCGGCTTTGGCAAAGACAGTCTTGTAAACTTCCACCAAACCACTCCAAGCAGAAAGCCACCGAGAAAGCTGCTGCTGCTGCGGCTAAAAAGTCCGGCAAGTCCTCGCCTCTGACAAAATCCGCAGGACGACTTTCAAAAGCAAATACACTTACTGGCAAAGCTGGTGCAGGGAAAATTGGTGTGGTGAAAACTGGTACAGGCAAAACAGGAATTGCTGGGCGTCCCGCCAAGGGTTCTTTGGCCTCGAAACAGCCACAGCGCAGTGCTGGGAAAGGATCCAAGTCGACAACTGCTGCCAAGTCGGGAACCCGACTTGCCAAGGGTTCTAAACAACCATCTGCGAAAGGGCCAAAGTTAGCCAAGTCGGGTAGTCGAACCGCACCTGCGAAAGGTTCTTTGGCCTCGAAACAACGACAGACGAAAGGGTCGACGTTGGCCAAGTCGGGAGGTCGAACCGCACCCGCCAAAGGTTCTTCGGCCTCGAAACAACGACAGACGAACGCCAAAGGGTCGAATTTGGCCAAGTCGGGTAGTCGGCCTCTACCTCCCAAGAAGACACGGGTTTCGAAACAGCCACAAACCAATGCTGCGAAAGGGTCGAAGTTGGCTAAGTCGGGTGGTCAAACGCCAAATCTTCCTAAGAAGGTACTTATTAACTTTGTCGATTCGAAGGACACAAGTTCTCACACCTCTTCAGCAGTCCAAGGTGATGAAACCAGCTGCCGGCCCTGCTAAAGTATCGACACAAATTAAGCCTCAGCCCAAGACCGGTAGTGCAAAGAAAGGAAAGCGATAATTTGGTCGGCAATCTGCAGGTTTGTTCTTGTCTACGCAGGAGTTCTACAGTATATATTGTTGCGTGAAATTTCGCAGCGTAATGTAAAGGACATTTTTTGGTAATCTTGTTGGGAACCAATTTAATTTACTTTCCAAACACTACACTCTGCCATCGCGTGAAAAAGCCATAATATAATCAGGGTGCCCTTCGAGAGCTGCAAGAATAGGTTCTCTTTGTGCATTCCCGTCATGTCATTTATCATTGTGAAATGTCATTCAAACAAGAATGGCACAACTTGGAGCAGATTCATTGTCCAACCTCGAGATAACGCACTTGCCGTTATCCGAGAAGGTAACAGACCTCGTCCAAGTAGCGTATCCCTCGAAATTGAGTTCACTTGTTTCTGTGTCCCACGTCGAAGGCAGAAATAATACATGTGCCATCATATGAGAAGGCAATCGACCTGACGAATCCAGTATGCACCCAAATCGGTTTACCTGTTGCTGCGTCCCCAAAACCTGGAAATGACATGTTCGTCATCAGGTGAAAGGTAACACCATACTAACAGACCTGAAGAAGCCAGTGTGCTCTTTAACTACTGGCCAATATTGTGACTTAGCGTTTGCTGTGCTTCGAAATGGTAATGGAAACTTTGGGCCCAATCAGTGTGCCCGAATGATACAGGTTTTCGTCATTAGTCCCAGATGCGAAATGTCATGTTGGCTGTTCTATGGTCATCACTCGGAGACTGCGGTAAATAAAAAGTGCGTGTATCTACCTAACAAATTTGCCCCCTTCAATAGCCTTCCGTCTCGACGTGGGCGACAAGGAGAAAGCAACGGTCCCAACTTGACTAGTGTGTCCTTCGCAAAAAGACCCGGGCGGCGTTGGGAAATAAACTTGCCCAGACGTGAGTGAACAAGCCAACACAGTGCCTACACTGACTAGAGCCTACATCCGGTGCTGTGCGAACTTTCGGATGCTACCGCAGGGTGCCGCACTAGCGCTTATCTGATGAGCTGCAGATTGGCAGGAGCCTGTCGCTCACCGTGAGGAACGGTGACGATGGTTGTGTCCAATTCCTTTCAGAGTTCCACCCTTCCAATCGGCTTCACTTACCTCGACCTCGACGACACAACCGACATTCGCATCTATTGTAATACCTTCAACGATAATGGAACCGTCAAACTCAATCTTTCCAGCTGGGGCAACACCATTCTCCACTCCGCTCAGTCCAACTGGCAAGATCTCCTTGCAGTAGACCCTACAGCTTTCCAATGGGGCAGTTTCAGTACCCAGGACGTCGCTGCTGTACCTCCTGTAGGGCAGGCGACTCGCCAAGTCGTCTTTCCCACTCCATTTGACGCTCCGCCTGTCGTTATCGTCTGGATTAACGAGCTTGAGATTTCTTCATCCCTCTTCGTATCTCTTGACCTCCACAGTTGGCGTATCGATGCCTCCGCATCCAATGTCGTCGCTGACCAGTTTACCTTGGTCATCAACACCTGGAGCACCACGTATCTCTACAGTGCTGCCGCCTCGTGGATTGCGTACCCCTCCAACAGCCCAATCTTTGCGTCGGGTACCTTTAGTACCTTTGACCTGCGTCCTTGGCAGGATGTACAACTTCTGAACCAGCGACAGGTTTCCTTTGACAAACCGTTCAGGGGCACACCCCTAGTGACCGCTGCGATCAACGAACTCGATTTTGGGACCGCTTCGAATTTGAGAATTAGCGTCAACATAACCGACATCACTAGCACTGGCTTGACGTGGCATCTCGACTCGTGGGCCGATTCAATTTTCTATTCTGGTAGTGGGTCATACCTCGCCTGGTACTCTACTACGACCACTCCTACCACACAGCCCACCACGCAGCCCACCGTAAACTCCACGACACGCCCCATGACACACTCTTCATATGCTACCACCATTGGCGTTTCTGTTGTATGTTCGGTCCTCGTTACTCTCGTACTTGTATTTGTGGCCGCTCTGATATTTCGTCGGCGTCGGCATCTCAAGCCACAGTTAGCTATTCCTCCATCCTCTCTTCCCCTCTCGGCAGATCTCTGCCAATCCACGGAGCCGTGGTCACTTGACGACAATATTAGCACACCATCTACACTTGTCTATAACAAGCCATCGCACCTCATCCCAAACGCACCGCACCTCAGCCCCAACACGCCACCGCACCCCATCCAGAACACACCATCGTACATCATCCCCAATACGTCGTCGCGCCTTGTCCCCACCACGCTATCGCCACTTGTCTCCAACACGCCCTCGATTCTTCAGACACCCAACCTCATCCCAACGCCGTCTTCCTCCCACATACCACTGCCGAGTTTCCAAGCCGTTACCGCCGGCCCCCAGTTCAAAACATACCCCAACAACTCTTCGGATCGCACCACCACGCAACGTTCAACAATTCCCATGTTACCAACCCAAGGATATGCTGCCGGAAATGTACTACTCGACGACGGCAATCTTGGCATGGAGACTACGAGTACTACCGCTCAGATAGGTCAAACACAACCGCCTCCATACACCTTTGATTGAGTTGGGGGGGTCACAGCCTGAGAGCCGGGAATGCAATTGTTTGGTTTTGGTTAAAACTTTAGGAATACCGGAATATGCATAAATTGTTGTAAAATTATTGACAACTTATCATTTGCAACTACATGCAAAATTATAACAAGCTGCCGATGATTTTACAATGATTTTCTCACATGTAAAATAGTGCAATGTGACACTGTTTGTTCTGTTTGTTCTGCCAAATAGTTGCCGTTTTGGCCCTTTTTGTTCCAACCACAATAAGATTCGGTGACAGGAAACGATTCAGCATTCCTGATTTTGATCATGGGTAGAAATCCTTTTTGTTCTTGCAAAGTATATCTATCAACCACCCAGTCATACTCGTTGTCGCTCGGATATGTCTGACCTGTCGCATACTAAATTCGCTTTTCCACCACCCCCACCGACATCTAATACTCTGACCGCGAAGCAACGCAACAAGCTTCTACGATCCACGAAGAAACTCAACTGGGTTTTTGGAACTACACCACATCTACTGGACGGATTTCATCCTTTAGGTCAGCTCTATCTCTTTAGCTGGAAAGTGGATCTGAAGAGTTATGATTCATGATATATTGCAGGTCCCATGCATGTCCAGTTAGATTTCGGAGCGCAAACTCACCCCGCCGACCATCGCCGTCGTGGTTCAACGTTTTCTTGTTCCTCCGACTCCTCTGGTGCCTCTAGGTCAACAGAGTCGGCCTCGTCTGATGTTGTGCGCTCCTCCAGCTTGGTTCACGCTGTGAAGAAATGGCACGTGAACCGGATGAAAAAACATCCACCTCCGCTCAGACTTAGACTCAGCGACTCGGCCGCAGTGCAATCCACGCATGACGCCAGCCCTATTTCCCCCTCCTTTCGCCCTCCTTCCCATTCTTGCATCGACGACATGCCCTTTACGCTTCGCATCTCGCGACGTGAGTCGAGAACGTCTCTGTGTGAAGACACGCCCGCTTTTTTTATTCCCGCAGAATCTAGTTTGAGACGTGAGAAGATGGAGAGAGTGAGGCGAAAGCTGGGCGATGGTGTTCCCTTGGACCTCGTTTTTCCCTCAGAACCAGAACCGCAGCTCCCCTTGACTCGTCCTTCACCCCACATCCTGCCCCGGCCCCTCCTGACGGTGTACTATGGCCAAATGAAGTCTGGCCAAAACTCGCCCGATGACCGGGGTTCATCCGAAGCCCACACCGGTTCAATTCCGAGGACGGAAAATGGACTCTTTCCGATAATCGAGAGCTCCGACGAGCAGGCCCTACGAGGGTCCTGTTTGCCCAGTTCTGGGTGTGACCGCCTAAAGTGCCAGTCTCCAGTCGTACAGGAGGTCGATGTTGATTTGGACGAGAAGTTGCGGGCACTGGTGGGTTATTTGGGTGTGAGACGGTGCCTTGGACTAGGAAATGCTTAACTGTGGGTAGCTTTTCTCCACATCCCCTGGTAAGCTTCCGGAGTCTTCACGTTCTTGTGTATTATCTTCTCTCTGTAATTTTTTAAACATGCTGTCAGTCCATATTTGCTACTGTTTACGCGACGCGCGTAGTACCGTGACAGTAGTCCCGTGAGATTGTTGAAGTTCAGCCTTGCAAGTTGAGGGTGCCAAAACGAACCCGCGCGCTTAAACCCGCGCGCTTAAACAATTTAATTTTCTGCCCAAGTGCCCCGCTGAACCTCGGCGCTCATCCCGCATCAAGGAGCAACCCAAGCTTGACCCCCCCCAAGAAAGCCCCGGCCAAGCCAAGGACTAACTTGAAGGCTGCAGCAGCAACGATCGACGAGGAACATAACGAGGGTAAACCCGCCGCAGCCAAACCTAAATCATCTGCACGGGGAAAGAAACGTCCGACGGAGGAGGAGGTTAATGGGCCCGAGGAAGAGGTTGCCACCGAGAAACCACAGTCCAAGAAGGTTCTTGCGCCGCTCTTTCTGATGTTCACCGTCGCTTTCGCATATTACTAAACATTTTCATCACAGGCTAAACCCGCGTCTGAGGCTAAGGCCAAGCCTGCCTCAAAAACTGTGAGGCCAGCATCGAAAGCTGCAGTTACCTCTAAGCCCCGCATCGCGTGGTGCATCTGCCAAACCTCTTTCAGCTACTGCTCCCAGGGAGCCTGCAGTTCGAGAAAGCCTACTTCAAAGGTGCGTTAGCGCTCTATGGTTTTTCATGAAGTCTAGGTGGTCGTTACACTCTTGTCCTTGCCGCGTCACACCTTTTTTTGTCATCTCTTGGTCTCGAGTTCCTTGGCATCTCAAAGCCATGAAACTTATTCGTTAAGTTGGGGAAAGTGCTGCCGAATCGCATCCAGTCACAGTTGGGGGGGACTATCGCTGAAGAGGCGGAGGAGGAAGGCTGTTCGGGCCTCGGCGGCACCACGACTGACCAGAAAATAACGCGTTGCTCGGCCTGCCTCCAATGGGAGCTTCCAAAAACTTCCTTTGTACGACGTGAAAGTACTGTGAGCCACATCAGATGCACACCCACGGACATTTTGGCGCTCCACTTTCCCATCCTTCCTCGTCGTTAGTCTTCATCTTTTTGCGCTTGGTTTCCTGAGCTTTCTCCTTTTGCTGCTCCTATCATACGCCTCCTTTGACAGCCGCGGTTGCATTGCCGTAATCGTTCGCGCCCACTCAGGTACTTGACGACAATATTAGCACACCGTCTACACTTGTCTACAACAAACCAATGCGCACCTCATCCCAAACGCACCGCACCTCAGCCCCAACACGCCACCGCACGCCATCATCCAGAACACACCATCGTACTACATCATCCCCAATACGTCGTCGCGCCTTGTCCCCACCACGCTATCATCGCCACTTGTCTCCAACACGCCCTCGACTCTTCAGACACCCAACATCATCCCAACGCCGTCTTCCACCCACATTGCCACTGCCGAGTTTCCAAGCCGTTACCGCCCCCCCCCCCCCAGTTCAAAACATACGCCGACAAACAACTCTTCCACGCAACGTCCGACAATTCCCATGTTACCACCCCAAGGATATGCTGCTGCTGCTGCCGGAAATGTACTACTCGACGACGGCAATCTTGGCATGGAGACTACGAGTACTACCGCTCAGATAGGTCAAACACAACCGCCTCCATACACCTTTGATTGAGTTGGGGGAATGCAATTTTTCGGTTTTGGTTACAAGTTTCCGGAATGTGGATTCAGATGCCATTTTATCTCTGCCATGCTCGACTCTATACTACTGTATGCAATAAAACCTATCTCAGACGATGCTTCCGATCTTGACCTCAACCGCGCTCGATTACACTGGCAGTTCCTGGCATATCATCCGATCGCCAAGTAGTATGTTTATATAATTGCCATCCTGGCCATTTATTATTATAACAACACGCCCATTGCCTGCCTACCCACACAACTATGAGATCTGAAAATCGAGTACCTGGAACGGTACATCGTCGAAATTCTTGCTGACAAGATGCATGAACGTTGAATAATTCGGTTATCACGGACGATGGGGAAAACGTTGGTAGAAGAAGAAAAAAATTGACGAGATGTACCAAGAGCTGAGGAAGGATATCGCCGAGATGTTAAACAACTAGGCCAGTGAGAGATGACTTCCACTACTTTACATCAGTGAACGCGGCTGTTTATATATCTTTGAGATATCTGTCCTGTGTCTTTTTTACCAAAGCATTGTAAACCCGGAATAGTACGCGTAGTCTAATGTGGATAGGGTGGTGAAAAAAATGAGAGACATACGAAATATAAATAGATCATCACTATAAAGTACCCCAGTAGCAGCCACTTAAACCTGAAAATGAATGAAGAATTTCTCCGCGTCTCAAAACATTTTCATGACCTCTCCAAACTGCGCGTTCGAAGGGTGGCGGCGGCAGCCGGACTCGGAGGTTCCCGCATACTGCGCCTGCGCAACTTGGGCGAGGGAAGCTGGGATAGACGGAGATGGAGGGGAGAGCCTGGGGTGGTCACGGGCGAGTGCTTCGACTCGATCTGAGATTGGGAGAGAGAACTTGAATGGCAGGCAGTGTTGTTGTTGTTGTTGTTGTTGTTGTTGGTGGTGGTGGTGGTGAGGTCGGTTGGGGACGGATGTTGTGGAGTGCATTCGTCAGGGACGGCGAGCGGGGGTGTTATTGGAGGCGAAGTGGGAGTGGGAGGGACTGCGGAAGCGTTTGCCTTTGCACGCTTGGCGAAGCCTTTAAGGCAGCCGTGGAACCAAAAGGCGTGAAGCGGGAAAACAATGGTTAGCATTGTGGACGGGATAAACGAACCGCCTGTTGTTTGGGCGCGGTTGTGAGGGAGGAGGTAAGATATACAAAGGACGATGTGCAGCATGATGCGAGTCATGAAAAAGGAGATAGCAAAGAGCAGATTGGAGCGAAAGCGTGGGTGTAAGATTGTGCTGGCAAGGATAAACGTGGGTAACTGGAGTTTGAGTGAGTAGGGAATAAAAAAGGAAAAAAAAACGAAAGAAGAAGAAAACAGACCTCCATAAAGGCGCAAAGACAGAATATGTGAGCCCATGACCATCTGATCGCCATCTCTACAATGAGTACGTATACAATGTGGTGAATCCAACCGGTGAGGAGAGCGACCTGGTCCCGGTAATATAGGGCGCCCATGGCTGAATCGCTGCAGAGAAGCTTAGAGGCGAAGATAGGAATTGGGGGAACTCACGCAACAAGATGTGCTTGAAAGAACCTGTTTGCTGCGAAAGCCAAGGGTGACGCAGTGCGGACGTTCCGTACGGAGCCGCCGCCAGATAGATAGTCCCAAACGAAAGGAAGACTACAGAGAGTCATTACTGCGCTGGATATGGTGGTGACTATCCAACAGCGCTGCTTGGAGGAGGGATAGAAGGGAGCGAGGATATGGTAGAAGACACATAATGCGACAAAGGATGGGACAAAGACCTGGATTAGGAGAGGGTCACGGAGGGCAGTGGAAATAATGTACAGCGGAAACATGGGGCGAGGGTGTTCGCTGTTGAAGACGGCGAGAAAGACCTTATAAACGCGTACCTCGCACGTTGGCGATGCGATGCGATGTGCTTACAATTACAAACGTGCGCAAGTCCCAAATCGTACAGCATTTCAATTGACATGTCTTTCCATAACAGTTCTCGCATTACATCCTTCCTGTAATCCCCCCAATGCGATTCACGGGACGTGTATCATGACTCGATTCGTAGTGATAATTTTACCTCGTCAACAGCGAACCACGTTAAACAAGGTCGATTGGAATGCTGAATATTTTATGCCCAATTCTGGGGGCACGGAATTCTCGACTTCGACAACTCCATCCTCGTGCCATCAAGTCTGGCAATGCTTGAGCGAATCACCGGTCGTACTATCAATACACTTGGGAATGGTCAGCTCTAGTCGTGAACCCGTCGGCTCAGCGTTAGCATATAAGGGTGAACGAGCCCGCCATACACCACGTTGGTCCAACCCTGCATTGAGATAAGCATATGTTAGGCTTCAAAGGAGCAGAAAAAGTTACCCCGGCGGCGACATGTTCGGAATGCTCCGTGATGCAGTTCAACATTTGTGCAAAACGTTTTTACAAATGAAGTAGCTGGGATGGGGCGTGGGGATCGTATCGCGGAGGTCGTTTACAATTACTGCGGGTGAGCAGGACCAAAACTTGGGAAGGAAATGCTGCTTGATTGTTTTCCGGATGTAAGGGCATTCTGGGCGTGCGAGCAATGGTGATGCGCCTACCAAACTTTGCCGTATTTGATACAGACTCACCAGGCATGGGCGACAGGTTCATGTTGGTGCGGATGACGAGACAGGTCACCCAAAAAAAGGGGAGATGATGGCAATTAGAAATTGCGGGAAGGAACTGCATGGCATTCAACTCTGAACATTCCGTATGACCAAAAGTTCGCCATGCGGTGATCGCCCATGAAATATATACAATGATACACCGATCTTCTTATCATATGCTGAACAGTTGTTACAACACAAACGGCACAACCGCCTTCCTCTTTTTCGGATACTCCGTGAACTTCCTTAGATACCACTCATGGCCTCTGTATGCACGCGGTAGCATCACCAACACCTCGGTAGCAGCAAATATCCATGGTGGCGTGAAAGACTTGGGAATAGGAATACAAGCGCTCACGAGAGACCATAACGACCTCGGCGGGGACTCGACAAAAAACGCGAGGGATGGGAGCGGTGCAGCAGCAAGCGCGAAACCGATCCATTCAACCCACTCGCACAAGTAGTTCGGGTACGAAATCCACTCGTACAACAAGCCTTGCGGGATGCCATAATACTCCCCGGCGCCCGCGGCCTTTTCTTTCTTCGCAATCGCCTTTCGCCGGATGTCCAAAAGGATCTCATCGTGCACGACATTCCCCACGAATCCTGCGGCCCACAGGGCGACGCCAATAGTAAATAGTGGACGGGTGCATGCATCGGTAAGGAAGTCGCGGGCTGGGGGGGAAGAGAGGTATGCGCCCATGGTGGAGCCGTTGGCGAGGTTGAACAGCACGCCGCAGACGTTGATAATGATGTGAGACCGTGAGCGCGAAGGTGTGCGTAGGGGTGATATGAGGGCTCGATTGACGTAGTGTATGATGAAGAGAGCGGCTAGGAGTGTCGAAGGGTGCGTCCAGGACAGCGGTGAAGCACCGGAGGAGAGCGGGCTAGCGAGGAAGTAGTAGATGAACACCAGCGGAGACACCAGTTCCATGCAGATCCAGGAATAAATTCCTGGAATCCTGAGAGGATCAGGGATAGAAGCCGCACGGCAAAAGTCGAGTACTCACCATTGACCGTAAATATACTTCGTTTGGAGGGAGTGAAACGCCCAAAGGGGGCATTGATGAAGAAAGCCAGAGGAAAGCATATGAGAGACCCCACCAAGAGGAAGGTTCTCGCTGCTGGACTGAAGCGTAAGACTGGGAAACGGTGCAACGGAGAAGGATTCTGGAATACTCACCGTCATACACGGATTGCTCGGTTTCCGAGTCGGTCATCATGAAGCTAAGACCTTAGCTAGTACAAATTTGGGACTTCTGTATGTAGGTATTATATATAGCTGCAATTTCCGACCCTGCTTGTACTACTTCCGCCGCGTAATGTCAATTCCAACGCAGACAAGTGCTACGTACACACAGGGATGTCTGTCGCTGATGTCGTTCAGAATATCAGGCTGGTGCGTTCCTGTCAGGGTGAGTGTGTTCAGCCTTGAAGGTTGCGGAGCACCATGTTCCTTCAAGTTCCTTGAGCTCCCTGCATTCTGACGAGACTGACTTGCGGCGGTGCAGTTGCCATTACCACCGTGGTTGTCTACGATCACCGTGAGCGGTTTTACTTGTGTTCAATGGATTCCTTCTGTTCAATTCCATTGACTACGAAACTCATTCAAACAGTCTTCGCTCTTGATTCGGAGGTGTGCATCCCCGCAGTTATCTGGTATTTGTATTGCAGATTTACATTTCCTCTACCAGATTGAATTGATATGGGTACGTCACCTGGAGTTTTTTTTTGGGGGGCCTCCTTGGCATATACATTGTTGGTTAATAGCAAAAGCGATGGACAAGCTCCAAGATCTTGTATCTCTGCGTAAGCGGCAAGAGGTCTTTATCTTCCCAAATGCTACTTATCTCTCGAGAAAACTAGAATCGATATACGGGCTATCTCATCATTTTGTATGTACTCACAGTTGTCCTTTGTGTCCTTTCTTATAATATTTTTTTATAGCTCCCTCGCTGCTGGTCTGTATACCTGCGAGCTTGGTATCCATATCAATCTAATCTGAATGTTCCAACTTTTTAGTCTATCTTGATCCCAACCCTACACCAAAGGTTCTGTGTTTTTATCTTCCAAGAGAACCACGTTATCTTATGCTCATCTACTCAATTAAACAGTTGTGCGCGGCGCCATGTCCCTCTCTTATGGACTTGACTGATCTTACCAATGTTTTTTTTTTTTCCCCCGCAGCTGTCAAATTGGAGTCATCTTTCTTCAATGGTTTACCGCTGCAATTATATGGAGTACGCAACGTTAGTTTATTCTCTCTCGCTCATTTTTTTTTTACTTTTCTCTTCCCGACTGAAATATCTGTGTCGCGACTAGTCATCTTGCAGTATCGAATATTCGCCATGTACAAACGATCGAAGACGGTCCTCATCGTCGTAGCGTCATGTTTTGCAGTTGAATTCGTCCTCATGGTATGGTTGGTCATGGCCAACCAGATCATTTTCCGTGGTGCGCTTCAACTATCTTCACATCGGTTGCACGAGGCTTTACATAGTTTTGCTCTGATAACCACGACCGCTAGGAGTTGTTCTGAGTGCTCCTCGTGACAAGATCTGCGCAATTACTCACGTTCTGCCGTACAAGTGGGCCTATTGGGTCCCCGTCATAGCGTTCGAGTTCCTGTTGTTTATCCTGGCGCTAAGGATCTTTCTCCAAGATGTCGTCGAGGTCTGCCAAATGCGACGGTGGCATCGAGTTTCATTGCTCAACTTGTTGTTGAGGGACAATGTTATCTACTTCTCTCTGTACGCTGAGTTCTTTCGGTTCGTTTGCGTACCAATGATTTTTTTCGTTAGTGCACTAGTCACGTACAGCGCAACATTGATTGTGTGGATGACCTGTCCGGTGAGTGATTCTCCTTTTGCAATAATCCAACACTGAACGACCCCATTCTAACAATCCTTTTTATCTGCAACATTCACTCAGCCAACATGGTGGCAGGTCCCTGCGTTTTTCTCTTTCAATGGGACTACGATACTAGGATGTCGGCTCATCCTGAACCTCACCAAAGCATACTACGATCAACCTTCGATGGGGGTTTCACCGTGGGAATCGACTTGGGTAGTGCGATCACCGATGGAAAATGAACCAAGCATAGATAATCCGAGTCAAGGGCCTTGATGTGCAAGTAAGTATGCCATATACCTACCTGGTCATGAAAAGAATATTAGCACCATTCAGAGAATGTGGTGTGTAATGAAACTGCCAAAACAACTCCATTACTAGTATAAATTGAGTAAACCCTTGTATTTCATATTGATTCTATGAACAGTATTGGTACAGTGCATCTAGATACCATTGAGTACCCATGCTACATTCTGCCACTCCTAGCCTCACTTCAGTCACCTACTTCCAGGTAGCAAATAGCTTGCCAAAATTTCCATTACCTGGCAAGCTAATTGCTTCTTGAAAACATTTTCCTCAGAATGTTTTCTCCAAAATGTGCCTAGCCTATGCAGTTCCACCATATCTTCTGACAGATTTTCCCCAAATCCATTATACTTTGGGGGGAAACCCCTGCATTTCACTAAGAATCAAACCAACAATATGTTGACAGACAATATTAAGTGCCCAACATTTCAAGAACTTGAGATATTAGTAGATGCATCAAGGATGATGATGTCCTTGGTTGAATCCAGTTGCAATTGTTAGATAGTCAATAGCGACACCTTTCATTCCTTCTTAGTCACGATACATATTCCCTACGTCACCTCGATCCCTCGTAACTACGTCATTATACCTCCGTTCCCATTTTCACATGTTCACAGCTTCCCTTATATACCTCCGTTTCCTTCTCGCACTTCCCTCAGTCCTTTTTATCCTTCGTGACTGAGGTGAGACTCTTCTCCGGTAGTCTTTGTTCTTCTCTCACCATTTGTACTCAGTCTCTCACAGGTAGTACAATATCAGTCCTTTTTATCCTTCGTGACTGAGTCTCTCACAGGTTCTGAGCCCTGCAGCGCACAATTTTTTTTTGCGCTCGTCCACTCGATCTAGTACCTCTCTCTGTCCTCGCATCGTTTCCTTGAACCACGCGTCATTACTTCCTCTCTGAGGCCCTTTTTAAAATATGTCCAACCTGCGCTTAGACCACATTCTGCTTCTTGAAGGTGCCCGCAACTATCGAGATTGGGCCAAGTCCATGCGCTACACCCTTCTGGGTGAAGAACTCTGGACGTTCGTCAGCAATGGCGTCGACCCGAAGGACCTGGTCAATTTCGGCACCCTTTCTCCGGGCCCCATCTCTGGCAAGAGCTCTGATGCGGAAGTCACCAAGGCCTGAGCCTTCATTGTTGGCGACTCCAGAGCCAATGCCATCATTCGTCGTCGCGTCTCTCCGCTCGTCTCTTCGAACATTCCTTTGCGCTGCGAAGACAGCTCACGGATGACCTGGGCTTATCTCAAGTCCACATATGAACGCGTCGATGCCGCTGCCCAATTTGCTCTTTGTGCCCACTTAGCTTCTCTTCGTCTCAAGGATGCTTCTGATGCGGAACACTACTTAGGTGATTTTAACCAGGCCCGCGAACAGCTCTCCTGTGCTGGCGTGGCGTATGGCGATCCTGACGCGGTCTATCAGCTACTCTTCGGCATCCCCAACTCCGGGTCCTGGGCTGTCTTCAAGCAAATCACCCTAGCCGCGATTTCCGCCGCCGCTGCACAAAAGCCTCCTGCAGTGATCTCCGCCAAGAATGTTTGTGCCCGCATTTTGGCGGAGTCACAACACATCCTTGCCTCAGCGCCCCCTCCTGGCCCTGGCAGCGAGTTTGCAAATGTGGTGAGGGATTCCGATCGCCCTATCCGCAAGCATCGCAACAACCCTCGTGGGGTCGTTTGCACCAACTGCAGCAAATCCTCACATGACAGCGATCACTGCTTTGCCCCTGGTGGTGGCATGGCTGGTCAGAAGCCTGACTGGATGGTTCAGCGTGATGCTTTGCGCACTACCAACTCCTCTCGTCCCGGCGGCCACTCACAGTCTGCATCTCGCCCTGATGTCGCGAACGTGGTGCTTCCCCATGGCAGCTTGTTGCCCAGTGCCTTCATTGGTGACCTCAGCTGTTCCTCCGTCGAACTTGCGTTCCTGGCCCGTCATGGACTCTCGGCTCTGCTCGACTCAGGCACCACCTCGCATCTTGTCAAGGACCGTTCGTTTTTCTGGTCCTATGATGCCATGCAGGCCACAAATGTTTGCACGGCCAACCACGGCATGCTGGAGGCCCTGGGTAGGGGTGACTGCGTCGCTCTTGTCCGCTGGGCAGGGCAGACCTTGCGGATACGCATGCGCGACTGCCTGCACGTGCTCTCCGCCGTCATCAACTTGCTCTTGGTTGGCCGGCTCGTAGACCGTGGCTTTGGCTGCAACTTTGTGGATAACGCGGTCACGATCACTACGCCTCCTGCCTCCGGTCGCCTCGTCTGCTACATGCGTCACCTTGAGAATCGTCTCGGCTTCGTTGATGTTGAGTTCGTCCTGCCTGAGCATCCTTTTACAGTGTCGTCTGTCCCTGCGGCTGACCCCACCTCGGAGCTTTCTGCTTTTGCCAAGGTTTCTCCCTCTCGGGACCTGTGGCACGCTCAACTTGGCCATGCCAGTGAAGCTGCCATTAAGCTCCTCACCTCCTCCTCAGAGGGCATCTCATTTTCCAGTGCCCCCTTCTCCACTTGCGAGGCCTGCATCATTGGCAAGCATGTCCGTCGCCCTCACACTTCCTCAGAATCCCGCACCAGTCTTCCCCTCGAGTTGGTTCACAGCGACATGTGCAGCCCCTTCCCGGTTCAGACACCTCATGGCAAGCTCTACTTCATTATTTTCTTTGATGACAATCTGCACGCCTTGGACCTTCATCTCCTCGCCACGAAGGACCAGGCCCTCTCAGCACTACAGGTTGTACACCCACGCTGGGAGAAGCATTTCGGCCACAAGCTCAAGACCCTCCGCTTGGACAACGCTGGTGAATTTCTCAGTGATGCGTTCACAGCTTATCTTATCGAACATGGCATCCAGCGCCAGCTTTCTGCTCCCTATGCCCATCAACAGAACGGCCGTGCCGAGCGCGTCATTCGTACTATCGAGAGTCGTCTCCTGTCAATGATGGCAGGGGTGGCCACGCCGCGCAATCTTTGGGGCGAGGCAGCTCTCGCCTGCGCTTATCTGTTCATGTACACTCCTTCGAAGGCCCTCCCGCATGGTCAGTCACCTCTCCACACGATAACTGGACAGCGCCTGGATGTTTCCCACCTTTGTGTGTGGGGTGTCCGGTGCTTTGCTCGTGTCCCGCTCAAAATGCAGACAAAGCTCGGCCCTCGTTCACGCGAGTGTCTCTTCATGGGATATCCTGAGGGTGTCAAGGGCTACCACGTCCGTGATGTGGCCACTGGCCGGTTTTTCAATTCTTGCGACGTGATTTTCGATGAGTCGTGTGCCCTGCTCCCCGGCGCCGCGCCTGATGATGTCCCCGATGCTTCTTCCCGTCCTCTCCCTTTGTCTTCTTTTCTCCCCTCCTCGTCTTCCACCTCTGTTCTTTCTCCCGTAGACACGCGTTCTCCTGGCTCTTCTTCCTCCTCCATCCCTTCTCCTGTAGACACATATTCCTCTTCATGTCGCCAGACTGCTCCCCCTTTGCCCTTGTCTACTTGTTCTTCGTCTTCGGTAGAAGTAGGTGTATCAGGTAGCTCCAATCCCACCGTAGTCCCTTCCTTTGTCAGTAACTGTTCTTCTCTTTCCTCTCTCCCCTCGTCCGCTTCCAGCAGTGCTGTTTCCCGGGTTGCGCCTTTGCCTTCGTGCATTCGTACCCCAAAGCTGCTCCCCCCTCCGCACGCTCGTTCTGATCGCAACCGCGTCGTCACCGCTCTCAGTGGACTTCACGCAGCGTCGGTTTCTGCGTCTAAGGCTCGCTGTGAGAGGTTAGCATCCAGTCGTCTTGAACGGGTAAAGGACTCGACCTCTTGTGTCCTGTCTAATGACTCGCCTGTCGTCCTTCACGTTTTTGATGACAATTATGTGAACCTCGTTTGCTCGGAGTCTGCTTTCTTGTCCATTCGCAGTGACCGCCCACGCAACCCGTCTTCGCCTTCCTATGACCTTCGCATCCCTCCCGCCACCTTCTCTGAGGCTCGCCGTCGCCCGGATTTCCACGTGTGGGAGGCCACCATTGTGAGGGAGCTCGATACCCTCCACACCATGGGCGTCTACGTGCTCGCGGTCCTGCCTCCTGGCCGGAAAGCTATTGGCAATCGCTGGGTTTTCGAGAACAAGTTGGACGGCGACTTGGTGGTTCCGAAGGGCCGGCTTGTCGCGAAAGGCTTCCATCAGGTTCCCCATGTCGACTTCGGCAAGACATTCGCTCCCGTTGCCAAGACTGCATCTGTCCGTCTGGTTGCCGCGGTCTCCTGCCAACGTGGGTGGCACCTTCAGTGTTTTGACGCCACTCGGGCTTTCCTGTGGGGCGAACTTGAGGAGGAGCTGTATATGGCTCTACCCGATGGCTTTCGCCTGCGCCCCGACTCTGTCCTGCCCGATGGACACTCCACCACCGACGGCCTCGTCATGCGCCTGCTGAAGTCCATCTACAGCCTCAAACAGGCGTCTCGAGTTTGGTACAAAAAGCTTCGTGGTGTGCTTGAGCGTCTGGGTCTGCACCGCTCAGAAGTCGACCACGCCCTCTTCAGCTTCTTCGGGCGCTGGCGTGGTGGAGACGTGGAATGCCTCATCGCGATCCACGTGGACGATGGGTTGGGTGGAGCGAACAGTCGCGCGTTTTTGGAGTGGGTCAAGCAAGAAATCATGCGCGAGTTTGGCTTAAAGGATCTTGGTGACGTGGCACATTTTTTGGGCATCCAGTTCGAACGCGACCTCGCCTCGCGCGAGCTCTGGATGCACCAGAGGGACTACATCCACACACTCCTCTCCGACTTCGACCTTCTGGATTGCAACCCTGTCGCCACCCCCATGGAATCCCCATGCTCTCTCTCCATCGACGGCCCCGTGAGTGATGTACGCGCGGAGTTCCAGGCACTCATGGGGCGCCTCTTGTTCCTGCCCATATGCACCCGCCCTGACATATCCTACTCCGTTAATCGTCTTGCTCAACACAACTCCTGCCCACACCCGGACCACCTCGCTGCTGCCAAACGCGTGTTGCGGTATCTTAAGGGCACGCAGGATCTCGCTATCCACTATAAGGCTTCTGCCGGCCCTGTGGGCCTCTCGGCTTTCTCGGATTCAGACTGGGCCGGCCTGCAGGATCGGGTTTCTGTGTCTGGTCATTGTTGGTTTTATGGCCGTTGCCTTATAGATTGGGGCTCGAAGAAGCAGCAGACGGTCGCTTTATCGTCAACGGAATCTGAATACATGGCTCTCACACTCTGTGTCCAGACTGGTCTCTGGCTACGCTCGTCCCTTGATCAAGTCACCCTCCCCTACGTCACCCCGATTCCCGTTGCTGGCGACAATGAGGGCTCCATCTCGCTCGCGTCAAATTCCTCTCATCACTCTCGCTCGAAGCACATCGACATCAAATTTCACTTTATCCGGGAACACGTCGAGTCCGGCACCTTTTGCATCAACTGGATTCCCACTGCAGAGAACATTGCCGACATCCTCACAAAGTCTCTTCGTCGTGATCTTCACGACACTCACGTCGCTGGCCTCGGTTTGGTGTCTCATTGAGGAGCTGTGTTAGATAGTCAATAGCGACACCTTTCATTCCTTCTTAGTCACGATACATATTCCCTACATCACCTTGATCCCTCGTAACTACGTCATTATACCTCCGTTCCCATTTTCACATGTTCACAGCTTCCCTTATATACCTCCGTTTCCTTCTCGCACTTCCCTCAGTCCTTTTTATCCTTCGTGACTGAGGTGAGACTCTTCTCCGGTAGTCTTTGTTCTTCTCTCACCATTTGTACTCAGTCTCTCACAGGTAGTACAATATCAGTCCTTTTTATCCTTCGTGACTGAGTCTCTCACAGCAATTCTTTGTCAACACACTCCAGCTCTGCAGAGTACAAGTATAACCATGCAAAAAAGATTCTTCTCTCATCTCTTTCTCCAATTTCCTTAAGGCATCATCAATCTTGTCAGGATGCCTGATTGCAGCACTCAATAGAGGTTCACATGTAAATGATTGTAAAGTTGGTGGTTGTGGGGGAGGGAAAGTGTTTTCCCAGCCCTCCTGTCAGTCATTGGTGTTGGAGGACATTATCATGACAATTTTTAATGACAAAACTAGAAAGTTGTTCCATATTCTGCCACACCCATTGGGGGTGGCATATGCCAATCTAGCAGAATTGACTGCCAGAGCAGTAGTGCCAGAGCAGTAGTGCCAGAGCAGTAGCATTCACCTGACTACTTGAGCTGCATGGATGTGTCAATGAAAGCTGGCACCATATATGTTTTCAATATTTAACCTGAAGTTAAGTCTTTCTGACCCTTTCAGAGTTTGATACTGTGAGCCGAAAAACTAATTTTGAACTCTTCAACACAATTGTCATGGCTTCCTTGTTGTTATTGTTATCGTCATGTGTTGTTGTTGTTGTGTCAATGTCATTGTTGTCATGGCAGCCAAGTAGTAATTGTTCTAGCTCATCCATTTGTACCATGTTCCAGCCTGCAGGTTTGTCTCATGACTCTCACATTTCAGTGTGTCAGCATGTCAGTGGCATGTTGTTGGTATGGTGTGGGTGTGGTAGAATGATGATACAGGTGCCAACAAGGTGGATAACAGCTGACTTGGGGTCAGAATCAGGTAAGTGGGGATGTTAGTAGCAAGGGAGAAACTTTGTTTTTATTTTGCTGTTACTATGACCTAACAATTAGCTTAGAACTATTCAAGCTACAGTACTTCGTCATGTAATAGCCTCTTTTAAATCAACCAGAGTCACTCCTTTTCCCTCTAATTACTCTCAAACTTAAGTCTTGGACTTTAAACTTCATTGACATCTCTTGACTCCTCTTCTCAGTCTCTGTCCACCTAGCTCTGGTATGACTTAATGTAGTAGTTTGAAGAGTGAGTCTAATGTATCTCCAGCATCTCCATTGCTCTGGTCCTCCTTCAATCTGCATCACTCTAATATATGTAAATAATGATCAACTTTACTCTTGACTTTGGAAAGGTAAATAGATAGCTAGTACAATAAATAAATATTGGATGATTGTGTATGTAAAGAAGCCTTCTATGGGGTTCCTCAGCCTTTTCTCTTCAATCCAAGTATCTCATGAGTACACAATAGAGCATTGAATATTCTACTAAATTATATTTCTCAATTTCAAAAGGTCATTCAGTCTCAAGCCATACTAAATAGCAACTGAAATTATGTTGTTCCAGATAGTACCAGTACTAGTGTGATAGGTACAACAGTATTTGCTGGCTGAAGTCCATGACAAAAAAAGGCAAGCACAACATAGTAGTTCCACTGAGACCTCCAAGACAACTATTCCAACTATGTGAAGCAGACACAGCATGTTCCAAGAACAATCCCAACCACAAGAGCCCAGATACCTCCCTGTGATGTGCAACCTCCTTCATGTGTTTCAGCAGTTTGGTATTGTTGCTGCTGTGGAGCTGGTGTAGACATATATGGGCCTTGCTGGATAGAATGACCTTGTGGAGGTATTGGTTGAGGGTAACCATACTGGGGTTGTTGGGGATAGCCCTGTAGAGGAGGTGAGGGTGTGTTATAGGGGAACATTACTGGTGCTGGAGGCTGATATGCAGCAGATGGGGCTTGGTAGGCCCCAAGGGGAGGGGCCTCATAGTTAGTGGGGGGAGAAAGTTGGTAAGCCCCAAAGGAAGGGGCCTGGTAGCCAGTAGGAGGAGATTGGTAGGCAGTAGGGGGAGAGGTATGATAGTCAGTGGGATGAGATTGGTGGACAGCAGAGGGAGGGGCCTGGTAGTCATTGGACGGAGAAGGTTGGTAGGTAGCGGAGGGAGAAGCTGCCTGGTAGGAAGGTACTTGGTAAGTAGCAGAGGGCCGAGAGGGTCGACCAGTGGGCTGATTGGGAACACTGCACTCATTGGCCGGAAATCTAGATGTGACATGAGACTACAAACACACAATCATTGTAAGGGGACTCACATGCCAGCATCCTTGGTACCTATCTGATGGACATGTCCACCTTCAAAAATGATACATGTTGAGCCATCCGGAAGGAACTGTGGGTCGGAAATTGGATATCCGAGGACAGACTTCAGTCCACCAAGACTATTCCAGAGTGTGAAAATTTTGCCATATATTGGGAAAGGTGTCGTAACGTTATCGTATGAGACGAGTCGGGCACTACGAAAGTGAAGAGTGTGGCCACCAGTGTCATTCTCAGTTAATCCAGCCCAGTTGTGCGGCCACGAATCTGTCGGTCCTAGGAGGACACCAAGCTGTTGATTGCTCGGGTCACTACAATTGCACCAAACATAATCAGTTGCTGTTTTGACCTGAATAGTGGCGTGGAACACACCGTTGCGAAGACAGCCATGTCCATTTAGCTCGGAAGAGCGATGTCTGCACGGCCATGTAGATAAGCAGTGAAATCAGAAATGACAAACAATTACACACCCAGTATGGGGAGGCATTCGAAAGTGCCGCCGGCATAGTTGGTTGTTGGGCGGTGCATTGGCTTTCAGGAAAACTGTTAAAGAGCCAGATTTTCAGAAATGAAAAAGCCAATACCGGATATTTCAGCTTACATTTCAGCATCTTTCTTTCCAATCTGATGGACGTGTCCACCTTCAAAAATGATGCAAGTCGATCCGTTTTCAAGGAACTGGGGATCAGCGATAGGATGTCCAAGGCCAGACCTGAGCCCACCGAGACTATCCCAGAGGCCGAAAATTTTACCATATATGGGGAAAGGCGCTGTAACCCTATCATACGAGACAAGGCGGGCACCACGAAAGTGCAATGATTGACCACCGTTATCATTCTCGTTATCGGTTAACCCAGCCCAGCTGTGTGGCCACGAATCGGTGGGTCCCATGAGAGCACCAAGTTGCTGATTGCTCGGATCACTGCATTTGGACCAGATCAAATATGTCCAATTTAAATTTTCAGGTGCAGGAAACATACCGTTGTGTAGATAGCCATATCCATTTGTTTCGGAACAGTTGCGGCTGCATGACAATGCCATAATTGCAGTTTTAAGATGAGAAAAACTACAAGTACTCACCCAATGTGACGAGGCATTCAATACCGCCGTCGGTACAGTTGGCTGGTGTCCTGCAGTACACTGACTCGCAGGAAAACTACGGGAGGCCAGAGGTCCATTAAATAAAAGAAACAACAACCGAACTCTTCAGCTTACATTTCAGCATCTCTCTTTCCAATCTGATGGACGTGTCCACCTTCGAAAATGATACATGTTGACCCATCCGGAAGGGACTGAGGATCAGCGATAGGATGTCCAAGGCCAGACTTGAGTCCGCCAATACTGTCCCAGAGGGTGAAAATTTTGCCATAAATAGGAAAAGGTGCCGTAACGTTATCGTATGAAACAAGCCGAGCACCCCGAAAGTGCAGAGTGCGGCCGCCATTGTCATTGTCAGTTAATCCAGCCCAGCCATGCGGCCACGAGTCGGCTGGTCCCATGAGGACACCTAGCTGCTGATTGCTTCGGTCACTGTAATTGAACCATAGACGAATCAATTCCTGTTTTTGGTCCAAACGTTGTTGTAAGAACTCACCGCTGTGACGATAACCATATCCACTTGCTCCGGAAAATCGGTGGCTGCGTGACAATGAAGATAAGAGCCACGGCAGGATGACAAAATTACACACCCAGAATGAGGAAGCATTCGATACTGCTACTGGTACAGTTGGTTGGTATTGGGTAGTACATTGATCAGCAGGAAAACTGTGAAGCAGATTTTCATAATTGAAAGAATTAATGCTGGACATTTCAACTTACATTTCGGCATCTTTCTTTCCAATCTGATGGACGTGACCACCTTCGAAAATAATACATGTGGACCCGTCCGCCAGAAATTGAGGATCGGCGATGGGATGTCCAAGACCAGATTTAACTCCACCGAGATTGTCCCAGAGGCTGAAAATTTTGCCATACACAGGAAAAGGTGCAGTAACATTATCGTACGAGACAAGCCGAGCGGCGCGGAAGTGCAGAGTTTCGCCACCGTTGTCATTGTCCGTTAAGCCGGCCCAGTCATGCGGCCACGAATCGGTCGGTCCAATGAGGATAGCGAGATAGTTGCCCCCGGGGTCACTTACATTCCCTGATTAGCGGGACGCAGTTTGTCTATATGTTTGACTCACCGTTGCGTTGAGAGCCAGGTCCACTTATTTCGGAAATTCAGTGGCTGAAATGGAGGGTAAGTGTCCCATCACTGCTGAATATTGATAGCATACCCATTTGGATGAGGCGTTGTGCAATAGGTACTGTGGTACCGGAGGTTGATACCGTGCACTGCAATTGTCTGCAGGGAAGCTAGATAAAATTAGATATATGAATCGAAATAATGTATAATATAAGAACTGCTTGGACTCACGGTTCTGCCTCTTTCTTTCCAGGAAATTTATGCAGATGCCCTCCCACGAAGATGCTGCAGACCGATCCGTCCGCAAGGAACTGCGGGTCGGTGATGGGGTGGCCATATCCACTCTGCGTGCCACCAACAGAGACCCATAGGCGGTATATTTCACCAAACACGAGAAACGGGGATATGTTGCTGCCATCGGAGACGAGAGCACCGTTCGCGAACTGGAATGAATCGCCTCCATTTCGATTTTCATTAAGCTTGTCCGCGGCACCCAGGACTTCTGCAAGAGATTTTCCTGTGGTAGGATCACTGTAAAGTAGTTGAATCGTGATCAGAGCCGGGTGCAAACGCATGACTAACCGCTGGGCAGAGAAACTCGACCATTTATCGCGGAATGCATTAGGCTGGAGGGATGGTTAGTCTCATTGCATGCTGAAACCGAAGAACATACGAGTTCCTCCATCTGCTAACAGAGATATGGCTCAGGTGATTGACGTTGAAAGTCACACCCTTTTTTAGTACCCGTACTCCGCCGACGCCATTTCAAAAACCGTTTGTAAATGAACGGCAGGTAGGAACTTCAGCAGATTGAGCTTGCAAATCTTCTTCTGACATCTGCATCGTCTGTTGACAGGATGAGGAACAAGCGGAAACGTTAAACGCTGGCACCACCCCAGATATCCATCTTCTTTGCATACGCTACATACAAGGTTGTGTTGCTATGGAAACTCGATATACTTGTTGAGAATCCTCGCAAGACTGGCGGTGCAAACAAATGAAACCATTCCTGGCTTGGCTTCCAAGGGTAGGGTCTTTCTTCCAACAAGATAGGAACATGTTTATCGATTATCGATCTCTCAATGCATCATCTTCCAGTGTCAGAAGTTATTAAGCTGACAATTGTCAACCTGGATCCTGCTTCGACCGTCCACTCGCCATACCTCTTCGTGGAAACTCTGGAAGGACGTGCTAGTCTGGTTCTCGACGAATCTCCGTATTTCACTAATCTCGACACCCTCGACGCATGGGCTGCCAACCCCGCCAAGAAACTCACGGAAGTATTGAAATACTGTCCGTCTACTCGTGATACTACTAGCACCCAACACACGCGGAAAACTCCTAGTGAGCCGTGACTCCTCTGACATTTGAAGACTAATACTGATGGCTGAGCTTGCGCAAGGTGTGTCACGATTATATGGTGCGCTATCCCCTCGTCAATCGACATATCCCCGAAAACTGATTGGGTCTTGCTTTGTGAAGGAAGGGTACAAGGAGCTTGAGAACCTGTCCGCTCGGTGGTATACGTTCAATTATTGGTCGTATTATGATACTTTTGTGTAGTGCGTACTCCATTGATTTTTGTTCTGCTTATCCCCGATTGTCTTTCATCATTGTGCCAAACAAATGTGGTGCTCACGAGTATGAACAGTTTCTCTCACCATCGAGTCACGATCCCTCCATCGGGCTGGTTCACTGCTGCAGAAGTGAAATTGTTGGGGACCCTGTAAAGCCAATTCCTTTTCAGACGCTCTCCTTCCTCTCAATGTCACATCACCACCTAGGATCTTTGAAGGCGATAAGGACTTGGACCTTTGCGACTAATAACTGGAATCTTCCCGAATCACAAACAGTCTCTATTCAGTCTTCAGAATCCACAGGCTCGATCGCCCTGTCTCCTCACTATGCACGCATATTAGCCGATCTGGCTTACCATCGTGGTTTTGAGGGGTAACTCCTCAATTTTGAAAGTAAGCTGGAATTTGAGGACAAATAGGCTAGAGCGCTGGCATCGTGGATCACTATCCTGCAGTCAAAGTTGCAAGCCAGGATTGGCTCGCACGCACAGACCATCCGGTTCGCGATTCTAACCTTAATATGCTCAGCCTTTACTGAGCTTTTTAAATTTTTGCAGGTATGATGGTGTCACATGCGACGGAGACACGTTTTGGGAGGAGAAGCTTGACAGTCTCGATTTTCCGTTTTTCATTCCGTATACTGGATTTTTTCTGACTGTAAAGTGAGCACTATGCGTTGAGTTTCGTCGTCAAGCCTGTTCTGATCTTCATGGCCAGTGGAGCAACTCAGGCCAGGTGCAATCGTCATGTCCATCCTGGAGCATACATCGCGACGCTGAGGTCGGGACTCACTGTATTGATAGCCTCGAGGGCTTCGAAGCATCCAAAACCTTTCTTATACCATGTGGAACGGCCATACATTTCGACGCCCACAAAAAGTTCACGCAAGGACTTGAAATCAGAGTCCCCGTACGTCTGAACATATCCAAAATCTTTCGGATCGAATTTTCCTAGGTATGAGACAGTGTCACTGAGAGACCTACCCAAAGCCCATATGTACATTCTTCCCCATGAATCCTGCTCCTAATCCAGCAACCCTCGCTTTCCACACATCGTTCTACCCTGGTGTCGGGCTTACTTGGTACGTCAACGGCGCACAAGTATTGAAGATGAAAGATGGGTGGACGGATGTACAGAAACAGACCTCTCTTGGCGACATGCTCTGGCCAAAGCCGGTCGTGCAGTGGGCTGATGACGAACGTCCGCCGGATGTGTATCCGACGGTATGTGTGGCGGATTGATCTTGGATGGAAGGCAGCTGTCTTGCGCTTGGATTTTTTGTGGAGACCGACAACAATCGTGGCCAGATTCCAATTCAGTCGTTCGCCCTAACTCCGGGGCGAGAATACGACATCTCTCTCATCTGCAATACTGAGATAACATGAAACTCCATTTGGGCCTGTTTGCGAATCTCTTCAAAGTTCCAATTTCGGTGGCCAATATTTGGGTGGCGGAAGCTGTACACAAGAATCTATCTTTTAAACGCGATAACAGCTCCGGTGTCTCTTTCTCTTGTAGAGATGACGTTTTGGCTATCGTTGGCCTGGATCTTTCCTATGCCAACTTTAACCCCCGCCAAAACTGCGCTTTCTTCTTTTTCTTGGGCCAAATGTCACCCCCTTACTCCCGCCTGCCCTTGATGGATCCACCGTTGATTCCAACGTTCTCTGGGCAGACTTCCGAACCATTGTATCAGGCACCGCTAACTGTCTTCCAATCCGGTACCCTCACGTGGGATTCACCTCGCCTTGGACATTACAAAATCCAGAGCGCTGGTTGCCGAAGTTTATCTATTTCGACATATGCGTGCAAGCGTTCTCGGCTGATGGTGGATCGATTGGGGATCCTGAGGAAGCGGTGTTTATGGGCACGACTGGACTGGATGGGCGGGCGAATCGATGTTTCGTGGATACGAATATATGGCCTGATGGGATCTTGGGATCGACCCAAGGAAGGTTGTACGTGCAGGGAGTGACATATCATGGAGATGTACTGCCTTGGGATCATACTGCATTTTGGACGTCGGTAACGTACTTAACCGAGGTAACTTTTCTTCCAGGTTTATTGAATTTTCGAAAAAACTACTAGTCTTCCCAAAGATTCAATAGTTACTCATCTCATGCAGCAGGAAGTGAACGTCCAAAAGAGAGCAAAATTCATTGACAACAGTATAGTGGGGCTACGAATAATAACTGACATAGCCGTAGAAGTAGAAAATAAATGAGCGTGGTGTTACTAGATGTAAGCGTACGTGGGGGTAATCAAACAAACTGCGGAGATGGTGAAAACATCCACGAACAAGCTATGCATGTCAATGGTCCTTGCGCTTCATCAAGCCTTCCAACTGTTTACGTCTTGGGTGGTTTGCTGGTAGGGGTGGAACACACTGGTTTAGCAGGTGTAGGACAAAATCCGCCATTGTGATCGGTGTCCACCAGACCAGTGGTCTGTAGTATTGGCATAAGGTTAGTAATGTCCGCGGTCTGATGTTTGGAGGCAAACCTTGGTGTAGGTGCAGTAGAAATCTTTAAGATCCTCATCAGGAAACGCAGGGTACTGGCAGAGTATGGTTGAGCCTTGGTCAATGGTTCCTCCAAACAAAACGACGCCGAAACCGTCTTTGGGGGGGCAGCCGGTACAGCTCGCAAGGGCCATTGCGATGAGGGAGGCAAGCGTGATGAATAGGCGGAACATTTTTCTCTTTCGGTTTGAAAGTAACAAAAAGAATGACAACGAAACGTGGGTTAGAGTTTGGGCCCAACCCTGACTCGCTTTCTATATGTTTTTTTGGTCTTGGCTTTGTAAGCCCCCCTGAATATATCATCTTACGTACTTACCCACACCCGTGCCTCAGTTTAGAACTTGTTTAGGATTGCCGCTCTCAGCCGTGCTACAAACTGAACACCCTTGTAATACAGTATGCAACTAATAGAGCCAAAGCTTCAGCTGGGCCACTTTCATCCGCCCTCCTTTCGCGGAACTATGAAAATTAATTCTCACCGTGATCATTATTAATAATTCCCACCCTGTCATGCGTACATGTTGATGGCTTTCCACCTCACGGCACAATGGAGCCGTTTTCTGAAAAGAAGGCGCACATAGTACGCTGCGAATATAACCAGCTTCAGCCACGATCTCCTGCTGGTGCATGGCAGCAATCTGTGTCAAATGCCGCCGAACGGATGCACATCGAATTAGGCTGGTCGGAGACATCACTGCGGAAACTCAGTCTAAGACATCCGCACGGTCGGCCAAGCATACCACTCCAACTTGCGCACACTGGCTGCTCTTAACCCGCCAGGCGTAGTTGTGCTTGAACGAAGACTCTCTGGTCTCATAATATGTCATTCCTGTCACAGCATTCACTCGTTCCATGCTATATATGTCGATCTTCCGCAAATAAGCCCACCGTCCTAAAATTACATTCAATATCGCCTTCCATAAAAGAATGATAGCAGATAGCATCAAATAAGGATTGATGAAGCCGTCACAGTAGGATCCAAGACAGTGTACGGCGTCTTCTGGTCATCAAGTTCCTTACTATATTTTTGAACGAGACCAACGAGACCCTCCAAATCACTCCTCAGTACCGATCCTGCCTTAGATATGATCGAGCTGTCCTTGTTCCTCTCAGCCTCCTCTGCGTACGCGAGTATGTTCTGATCCTCCGCCACTCGGAAGGACAACAAGTAAGGAAGTTGGGCCATCAATAGCCAATCTCGTGCTGCATCAACGGGAAGCGACTTGATTAGGTTCGCCTCCGTGTATTGCTGGAGCTCGTGCAAACTTTTGGGAAGCGGAGCATACAGAGCTGAAGGCTTGTTCGGGATGAAAACTTGGTAGTACTGCTGTAGGTAGTTAACAGCTGTGTGCTGCGGCGATGCAATGTGGATGCACATGGTAATCATATCGATCAATTCGTCTAACGTCCTGACTTGCGGGAAGCTGGCCATCTGAGCTCCGGAGGGAGACCGCATCTCAGCACAGAAGCTCTGCACATACGGGTCACCCGTCACTTGTGCATCACCACCAGTGTAATACTGTGTGAGAACCGTGCCCACAAACTTTCGCAGAATTTCCCACACGCGAACGATATTGCGAGCATATCCATAGTTGTGATATCTGGGCTTGTCCAAGTCCTCGAGTGGAAAACCGCGCCTGCGCAAGTCATTGGGGATATATAACGCTGTCCAGTCGAACGTTTTGTATGCGTGACTCATGAATGTGTATCCCTGATCACCGGCGAAACCAACAATCTGGGTAATCACGTTGGGTACAAGGACACCACGCCCCAACGCGTTCAAAGAAAGTGTGGTCGTCCAGTGTGGTTCGAGGAGGAGAAATGCGATATGACGTGGCGGCAAAGTGCGATGTGCGGCAACGATGACAGGCTCTTCGATCATATGAGTGTTAACGAGGTGGATAGTGATCTCATGACGGATCCAGTCAGAAACTTGCATGCAAGTCTTTGCATAACGCCAAGGCCAGTCCGAATGTTCATGAACTGACGAATCTGTGGAGCGTGTGCGGGTATTAAATATAGTGACCGAGGCATCCATGCTGCCCTTGTAGTCAAGGATGATAGCTACTGGATGCAACTTTCCACTTGGCTCGAGGTGGAACAGTGCGACGGAAGCACAGCAGTAACGGTTGCCTGACCTGAGCTCGGCGTCTGGCGCGACTGCTATGGCGGAGCGAAAATAGCTGTAGTCCTGTACGTAAAAGTCGTCGACGTTGGAGGAGGTAATAAGTTCCTGAAGATGACGGTTTCCTTGATTATGGGCTGCCTGAGCGAACCGTTGCTTCCACTCCGGCGTCGCCAGTGTGATGGTGGTAGGGTTGGGTCCGGTAAACTGCTGCTGACCAAAGACGGCGTCGGTGTACCAGTCATCGCGATCACCAATGTTCCTGTTAGTGAACAGGTTGTTTGTCGTTGTACGTAGGCGCCTGTTACGCTTTACAAGGTCATCCACAGTCTTGTGATCCATTTCACCCGGGGCTAGTCCGATAATGTCATGCGGAATGGTGTCATTGAATAAGGTTTTGGTGCCCAGGAGAGCACTAAAGTTAAAGATATCGAGCGCACTCTTGTCATCTCCTGACGGAACAACCGCGAGATGAGGTGGATAATGATTATACTCGAATTGAAACAAGTCTTGCTTTTCCTGGAGGGTCATCTCCTGGGGGACGGAAGACTGGAATTTAGCCAAATCAAAGACGGAGGCAAGTCTGAGCAGAGAACTTGTCAGTCAGGATCACCCACCAAGATATCGGACTCACTCGGCCAATGCTTTCTTGTAGAAGTCTACTGAATCTTGGAGCACGTCATGGTATGATTCAGAGACTGTGGTGTCAACGAGAGGCGCTTGAATGGTGCCATTGATCGTGGATGAGTCTTTGCTGGACATGGTAAGGAGGGGGGAAGTGGATTTGCTCCCTGCAGTGACACCTGGAATAAGACATGGCAGAGGGACGAATTCCTGGAACTCGGCTTCGAGTGCCAGGGATTCACCGGCAAAGCCGGAGTTCCTAGGGGCACCCACTCAGGCTAGCGCCCCACACCATAGGCCTAGCCATGCATGGATGGAATAGTCGGCGGCAACAGGACTCCGGTTATCAGTACTAGCGCAAAGATCGCCCGAGTCGGACGTCGATCCTGATAAATACACTTGTTTATGATGGTTTACCTGCAAAATGCCCCCTCGTCCAGTCCAGCGCGGCGACGTACTCACCTTTCACTCCGACGCTGATGATCCTGAGAAAAGACTGCCCGTCACAGTATCCTGGCAACAATCGTTTAAGACCCACTCCGAACCGTATTATGACGTTCTTGCCCATAACACCGTAGGTGCGTAGTTTGTTCCGTGGCGGTCGGTGTATGGACATCTTTGTTACACTACTCCAGAAGACCACCCAGTTAGGCTTTATATTCAGGATAGCTATTATGACTCCGGCTTGGACAAATTTGCTAAAATCGAAGGTATGCTTCAAAGAGTCCCCGGGCCAATGTTACAACAATTCCGTCTGTAGGCACAGTCGTCAAGATAACCATCACCGAAGATTTTCAATACGGTAATGTGGATACTGAGGGCAATGTGCGCTTTGTTGTCCTCCATGACCAGAGTCGCAAACCAGAGCAGGTAAGCTCTCTCTCCTTGTTTATGAACGCTGGAGTCACTGTGACGACAGCATTGCTTCATCAATACCACGCTGGCTGCCCAGGGTGCCACTGCAGCCACAGAAGCAGCAGAGGCTTTTGGATTCGGGGATATAGCAGAATACATTCACGACTTTTTGGAAAACATCGTCGACGGCTACTTACACACGTTCTGACCTGGGCGCCCAGCATTCAGATCCTGACCATGTATCTCAACCTATATACATATGACAATGCATTCCTCATGAACTCAGACTGGCCAAGGAACCTTCCAGAAAACCACGAGGACGGAGACTACTTACAGATTTGCCGGTGTCTTCTCTTAGCGGAATTGGCAGCTTTCCTCTCTGGACACAGCCCAATTCGTCGCCATCCGCAGTTAGAGAATGAGAGAATGCATCCATGTATAAGTAAGTACCCTGACATCTTTTACCATTACAGTCAGACTTCACACGAAATAATACGATACGCCAAAGGATCCCCAGATTTTAAGTTTGCATATTGCTGTTTGTGTCCATTCCGACCGACAACCATTCCACCATCAACTGCTTCACTTCGCCACCTTGCTTCGGATCGTTCACAGCAAAATCAAACAATGGATCATCGTGTACTCCATCCTTCTCTACCACCACCTTCACTTCACGGTGGTGATTACGCAACAGATCTGCAAATGCAACATCATCATCTCGGAGACACTCCTTGCTCCCAGTTGTAATCAGAAATCGATCAACCAAGCCGTCAGTTCCGGCAAACCAGGATTCGGGGGCTTTGCTTGCTTCCAGGTAGACATATTGGGATTCTGGGACGGGACCTAGGACTGCCGAACCCCAAAGTACAAGACATTTTAAGCACATAACGTCCGTGTTGTTATTCGCCACGAATGAGCCGGTATCAGCTGTGAGTGAGACCCAGGGTGACATGAGGATAGCGCCACCAATGCGCGCTTTCAGACCGAATAGGGGGGAGGGAGGAACCAAGTCGGGAGGGAGAGGATGCAGCGTGTGCGAGAGGAGTTGAAGTATGAGGTTTGCGCCAGCGGAATCGCCGACCACGTAAATATTCTGGGGTTCCACGCCAGAGGAGAGGAGATGCTTGAATGCCAATATGAATTGGCAGAGTTGGGTCGGAAACGGCGCATTTGGGGCCAGGGCTTTGTACATGCAAGTGAGCGAGTGTAACTTGAAGACATGGAGAAATAACAAGTACAGTAGCCAAGCATAGCCAGACCGATTTCTTCTCCTGTTTGTTGTTCTACCCGTAATTGAACATGCCGCCAGAATTTAGGATAGAAGTCTGCCATCGGGACTACGAATCCTCCTCCTGTAATAGTGGGTGTAAGAAACGACAGCCATTTCGAAAAAAAAAAAAGTGAAACCAGCAATTTACCATGACAACACAAGATAACTCTATCAGTCCGTTTAGGACCCAACCAAAACAACTGCGCGTTCTCGCCTAGTTCCTCTATGACAGGTGGGACACCCTCCTTGTGTGCCCAAGCAGTGTATTGCGCAAGCGAACTTCCAACAAACCTTTGTGACTGCCGGATATTGAATGAAGAAAGCATGAAGCGGAAGGCTGAGTCTCCGAAAACCCGCCGCCATGTTTTAGTTTTGTTGCGGTTAGTCCAAGGTGACAAAAGGAAATCGAATGTCGCGACAATTGCTGCAGAAGAAGATGAGTGTAATGCGAGAGCAGTGACCAGTGGTTGGAATGCATCTTACGAATTTGCAAGAAGGTCATGACCATTCCGATGCCTTCTCCCCATGTTATCTCTCCATCTTTGGTCATTCCTACGGTGAAATTCTAGAGAGTAGTTTACCACTGTTGCAGGCACAGATCGATGGAATGGCCTCGTGTATTTTGTCCGGTCCGCTCGGTCCGGCATCAAATCTTATTAGGCGGCAGTTATTAGCAGCCGGCAGTCAAGAATTTAGTCGTCTGGTAATCGTCGACGACACCATGAGCACTGGGATCAGCCACGAGCACCAGTTCGTTTCTAAAACTCCTACATTTGACAGCAATAAAGTCATCGTCATTTTCGTCCTCGGTGGTCCAGGAGCAGGTAGGCTAAGAGGCCATTAACCATTCTTTCGCAATCTCATATGTATTATACAGGGAAAGGAACCCAGTGTGGGAGGCTTGTTACCGATTTCGGGTTCTGTCATCTTTCTGGTAATCGAGAGCAAGCTCTAGATCTTTCACAGATGAAGCTTATCGCTGTGACATTCAGCTGGGGATCTCCTTCGAGCCGAGCAATCCAGAGAAGGTTCCACGTATGGTCAATTGATTCAAACTTGTATTCGGGAAGGCAAGATTGTGCCTATGGAAGTCACGGTGAAACTTTTAGAGAATGCCATGCATCTTGCGCTGCAACAGCGTACATCTCATGAAGGCTGGTCTGGTGGTCAAGGCCGATTTCTGATTGACGGCTTTCCGAGGAAAATGGACCAAGCATTGAAATTCGAAGAAGAAGTATGTATCTTACAGCGAGTGCTTCTTGGGTTCTTATTTTCTTCCTCTTCAAGGTCTGCCAGTCGTCCCTTGTATTGTTATTCAATACAACAGAGGAAGTGATGCTACGTCGTCTCAACGAACGTAGCAAGACCAGTGGTCGCGAGGATGACAATATAGAAAGCATCAAGAAACGCTTTGGTAAATCTATTCATTTTAGTGTTAATACATCACGAAATAATTGATGATGATCTGGATAGTCACTTACAAGGAGACAACGATGCCTGTAATCGAACACTATAATAAGTTGGGCAAGGTTGCAGAGGTCAGTTCTCTCCCGCGTGCTGACAGGTCCTGATTGAAGTAATTCTAATATTCTATAGGTCGATAGCACTGGCTCGGTAGAGGAAGTTCATAAGAACGCCAGCGCCGTTGTTACACCACTTTTTGCTAAGTCATGATATAGGGTTGGCGGTACACACAAATACATTTTCTACCATTTACATCTTTTTTTTTGACTGCGGATCGCGGTAGCGCTTCAGGGCGCTCTCCTTCACACTTCCTCAGACTGCACTCGTTCCCGAACGGCCAGGAGCTCTTGTGCCTTCCCCTTCCACTCCACCATTGTCTGGACGTTATTGTATTCAGGCATTGAGGTCAATTTTGACGCGAATCGACAAATTTATTAGATATGGGCAACGCAGAACCGACGCGTTGTGACTGACTGTGACCCGAAGTGACAATATGTGACATGCAAATTTTCAGATGAAGAGGTGCGATTACAAGCTCTGTAGAGTACCAGAGTGCAGAAGGAAGGTATAACAAAATCCACAATATAATTAGTCACAAGAAATAAAGGATTAAATGTTTTTGTGATGAAGAAAGATGGCCGACATTACACAATTCAAAGACCAGCATTATCCAACTCCTGCAGAATACTCTCAGGAATCATCCTATGGCCGCGATACTTCTTGGAAGCCCAAGAAGCTTGCCTTCCATTGAGACCTTTGCGATAAGCATCCATGAAGCGGTTCGAACGGTTTGCAAATCTGTGATGACAATGATGGGCAATGCAGTAGTCAGCAGTGTGATAAAAGGGCACAAACCGACGCATCGAGATCAAGGAGATCTCATCCAGTGATCTAAGGAGGTTCTTCTCAAGGTCTTCTTCCTTTGACGATGGAGGGAAGAGACGGTACTGGCGTTAAATCTGACAACAGAGTCAGATTAATTTGTATATGAACTTATGAAGAAAAAATGCCTACATTCTCCTGGTCATTTTGTGGTTTCTGCTGCTTATTTCCCCAAGTACCCAGGTTTTTAAGATTGAAGAGTTTTCGCTTCATTAAAATTGTCACTGAGGAGCAACCACTGTTCCTCAATATGCCCAATATGGTACTTAGTATAAGACCAAAAGTCTAATAAATAGCCGCTAAGCAGTAAAACAAAAAATCGGGAACCTAGGAGTTGTTGGGAATATAAATATCAGGACTTCTGTGCTTTTACTTTTTACAATAAGGAGGACTCGAGAGTGTCATTGAGTGAATTCACTCTTTTACTATGGTTTTGTCACGCTCTGCTTATGTAAACGCGTCGGTTCTGCGTTGCCCATATCTTATTGAAGTTCGTAATAAAAAATAAATTCTCGCATCCATTAAACTCGCTCTCTTGGGCCTCCACGGCCGGCAGAAGCAGAATACTGAGCAGGACCGCCGGAGACAGTAAACTGTACGGAAAAGACACTTTGCGCAGGAAGAGGGAGACGGACAGAATTTGTAGTTACGGGTGTTATAGGAACTGCCATCCAGTCATGCTCGGCGGTGGTCTGGATGATTGTGGTGATGATGCCACCTGTCCCTGGAAGGGTTAGGTTAAAATCAACGGCTTGCTTCTGCTCATTGATGAATAGCGCATGCCAAACGCCGTTGTTAAGCGATGCAACGGCTAAAACTCCAGAAGGCGGCTCAATTACATTGAAGCGCGTCGCTCCAGGACGTATGAAGTAGCTGAAATGGCGAAGAGCCCAATAGCGCTTTGCGGGATAGAGGGTGATATCGCCGGAGGTCAAATATGACGGATCATAATAGATTAGACCGTCATTCCAACCGACAGAATTGACGTTTGTGGCACAAGACATGTTTGACGATGGGCTGCAACCCATCTCTGGAGAAAGGGCTACCCACCAATCAAAAGATTCGGCATTGGCGATCGTGAGGAATTGCCAGATATAACGGGACATAATAAGGGCACCGATGATTGTTGGGTCGTATTGTGCCTTGAATAATAGCGGCCCGGAACCAGTGGATGCGGAGCAGCATGTTTCAGTGAATCGGATGGGAAGATGCGACGACGTTTTTGACGCAATAAAGGAGTAAAGCGAGACCCCAGCGTCGTCCGGGAAATCGTAGTTGTGGATTGCGATAGCTGTGAGAGAGTCAACAGCTTGTGGCATCCAAAGTGGATACTCGGCGTCAGCCTCGACAAGCCACGAAGTCTCATCACCGATAATCCCAATGTCCCCTGCGGAAACATTATGCAGAGCAGCAAGGACAGCCGCAAAAACACGTGCCCGCAAATTGATGGCGACTCCCATGCCCTCCTGCGTACAATCCGCCCTGTTGTTGACAGGCTCATTCATCGGGGAGATGTATGAAACGTTGATACCTGCATTCTTCCAGTACGATACAACTGTTGCTAGGTAGGTTGCAAAGGCATCCACCTGACACGAAGTCATGTCCCAACCGCAGGAGGCACCGTTCAAGGAGATGGGAGGTGGTGCGGCATTGACAAAGAAGGTGATGGAGGGGACATGATAGCTCTGGGCCATCTTAAGGAACGTGACACCTGCTTTGTCACTGGACCAGTTATAGGAACCATCGGGTCTGAGGAATGATTGCACCACAGCTTTCGGGACAGTGACACTAACTCCACCGCCTCCTACGTTATACCGATAGTTCGAGAGCCAGAGACCGGACTCCGAAAAAAGCATTTCACCAACGCTTTGCTGGACCTTGACTGGGAAGTTGATGAGATCGTTTGGCCACCATGCACCAGACACCCCAAACGATATAATGTTCTGTTGAGGCGTGGAATCGATGGAAGCTTCGAGACAACAGATATTCAGCAAATAGGCAGAAAATTGGAGTCACACTGACTTTGAGCAAGTACACTGGAGACGAACAGAGTCCAGCCAAGAAGTCTGCTCCAGATAGGGCGTGTTGTCGAATTCATCTTGAAGAACTGGACAGCCTTCTGTGGAAGATATGCAGACATATATGACATCTGCGTGGGACATCTCGTGTTGCAGTTGAATCACAAGTCATCCCTTCTGACCATAACGGGCGTCGGGAGTCCGAGTGTCGACTTGAGTCGAAAGGTAATGTTTCCATCCAGAGATGCACTGCAGCAGTGAGAGTGCTCAGGACCCGAATTGTTCTTGAACTGCCAATACTTATCTTCCATTGCAATCGAGCCAGGAAGTTTACGTAAGCGCTGGGCGCCAGCCTGCCACTCCCTTTTCCCCGCGTCCTGGCGCTCACCATACTCACGATCTAGCCCGAAGCTATCGCTCAGACGTCACCAAAACAAGCTGTCGGGTCGCAAGCAAAAGAGAGGGCCGGAAACGATGTGAGGTTGTTCCTGGTACCTCTGTCCGCAGTCCTTCCTCTTCACAATCTGCCTCCAGACCACTTGTCCTCTCTAGGCCCGATGATCCTTCTTGCCACACTCACAGCCACTGCTTCTGGCGTCTTCCGCGTCTAGGGTTCAAGTTTGATCTCACCCCCGATGACATGAGTTCATCGGATTGCATCACTTTCAAGGCGGCCCCTCAGACCCTGACAAAGTGTCCTACATTCTGGGCCTAGAACACCGCAGAAGCATGGAGCCTCTGCTCGCAACTCCGTAATTTCCACCCGCTCAGGTTTCAAATGTGCCTCTTCGACCCCGGCGCCGCAGTGACTATGAGACATTGCTTTCATGAGTGCCCCAGCAGTTAAGGCTGGGCAGGACGGTAAGAGCTCCGTTGGTATCGTTACACTGACTCAACGGATTACAAGTATGTCCCCGACTCGCCCCACTCTCCCTCAGTTTGGTCAAGTTGCAAGACGCGGCAAAATGACCGGTTTGGGAGGGTATAGGGTCTGCGTCTGGTGCCCCGCTTGCTTGCTTGGCCCAAACGAAGCCGCTACCCACCCCGAAGCTCCCAGATACGACACTTGGCAGCCGCTGTTGAATCACTAGAGGCATGGATGCGAGATTGGAATAAGAGAGTGGGAAATGGAGGTAGGTTGGGAAAGTAGTTCATTGGCATGTCCCCCTATAACGTGCCTTACGCCCTTGACCGCATGCATTGCAAATCGGGAATTCTGCAAAAAAGCATGGGAAAGGGTTTGCATGTAGATTGGTCGATCAACTGGTACATAGTTGGATTGTGCCCAACTGTAAAATGAGATGTTAATTTGTACGTCGAGGCTGGCGCTATATAACCAAGTAAGCAAGTGTTATAGTGGCGATGTAAGTATCAAGAGACAACGAGCCTAAGAAACAAACGCACTGTTATTACATTCGATTACTCACTTACTCGTCATCGTCATTGTCCACGTCTATCTCTCTACCGCACCCGTCAAGCTCCCCCCACGGCGGGATGTAATCTGCCATCTGCAGCGTATCCGTGCATCTGTCTGGAAGGGAATTTTCTCGAAATCCGCTGACCGGCTCTTTCGCTTCAACCTGTCTGAGCGTTACCAGAGGCGAATACGGATGGCGGGAAGCATCGTATCTTCCTGTGCTCCAGCTTTGACTAGATATCTGCCAATTATGGCTGACTGCAGCGCTAAACTCGACAGTAGGGGTGGGACTAGGCGTCACTGCTTTATACCCAACATACACTTGACCTGGATGTCCGTCGGTGATGAGGAGGGCATAACTAGAGCACCGGTAGACTTTCGTCACAAACGCTTTTGCGACCAGTTCAGGTTTTGTCTGGAGGAATGCTTGAAGGCGCCCTTCGTATTGGAGCTCGTATAGATTGGGATCGATCATGACAAGAACGGCGTGTCGATCTTTCCTGATGTTCCATCCAAGCTTGAGGGAACAATTCGCTATCGCAGGGATTTCTCTATTCGAAACAGAAACATCAAGCACCCTTCGCAACATAGCAAGGAAATTCTTGCTCACAATGCAACATTGATACTCGATGCCGTGCCCTTAATCCGAGATACAAAGAAATGTTTGGTCTCTTCCGGTGTCACCTTGCCCTCACCCAACTGGCCCTTGAGAGTCGGATAGTCCTCTAAAACGTTGCCCGACCTTATAAACTCTCCCGCCTTGGTCACAAAACCATAATCTCCGAGATTCACATCGCTAGCTGGTAAAAAATTGGCGTACATGTCCGTTGCCTGGTAGAGTAGCTCGACGTACAAACGTCTGTTGCGCTTTTCAAGTGACAATGGCATGTCAAATTGCTCGAAGCGATAAGAAACTAGGTCGAGTCCTGTGGTTGGTATGGAGTAACAAGAGGAGACGAGAGTGAATGTATGAGTGACGCCCGTGCTTCTTCGGGCGCTAGATCACGACAATTTGAGCAAATAGTGTGAGAGAGCTCAAGTTGTCCAGGTACCAACGTTCAGTACTTTCACTATGGACGGGAAATTCGAAGAAAGTAGTGTACCACATGCAGTACTTCGCACATAACTATACGTACAAGCTTGGGTTTCAACGATCCACGAATTAGTTCACCTGACAGAATAAACTGCAAAGATACTCACAGATTGCATATATCAGACACCAAAATGGATGAACGGAACCCATCGATCCAATGTTACTTTGTCATCTCTCCTGAGAATCGACACTGCATGGTTGAGGGCTGCTGCTGCTTCTGAATGGTCGCAACTCTGCAACCCATTGCGGAGGAGGTATTGATATGTAGCAGTAGCTACGATCGGGGCATCTTCATCACTAACCGCCCAGATGGTGGCAATAACACTTGAAATCCCAGCGAATTGAAGTCCAGCTGCAAGATGCATGGCCTCTCCGGGGACGTCACGCAATCCTGAAGCAGTCTGACAGGCGGATAGGAAAGCAAAACGACCAACCAACGCTCTCTTTGATGCAATCTGATGGAGCGCAAAGTTACCGTCGTATAATACAAGAGCGCTTTCCATGCCTAATCTAGGGTGCTGGAATCCGTGGCAAGCGAAGTGGACCCAGGAGCACGTATCCAGTGCATCGGAGACATGACTTACAGTCGCATTCGGACCATGCAGACGTATGATGTCATTTGTGGACCAGCCCGCTTGACGAACCACACGAGCCACTTCCTGCACCTCTTTCGTGCACGACGGGAGAGGCTCCTGGCCGGGTGTGTCAGGTTGACTGACAGTGAGAAGTTTCTGTCGCCCTATCAAGCCTGGCCCATTTTTCTTTCGTGCTTGCAAAAGGGAGTGAAGAGTAGTAACATAAGATGAGACGACGAGACGGCTGACGTCAACCGCAGCATTTCCAGCGGCATGGATGGGAAGGAATGTAAGAGGTCCGGTCGGATACCACCATATCCGACGGTACGGTGCATCTGCATTCCATTGCAAGGGAAACTGCATCTCGTCAAAGATAGGGACCACAACGTTTTCCCACATGCTTCTGAGAACAGGTCGAAGATGTCTATCAATGTAGCTCTGCTGCTGTGACGATTGGGGCCTTATAGGCCGTTTAAGCAGCAGGTTGCTCGAAAATGTGGTGAGTGTTTCGAGGTCGATATGGGGAAGTGGGACATGTTTGATGGGATGAACAGAGTCAAAGATCAGTGCATCCACTCCATACTGACTGACATTCACGATGACAACGTATCCTGCGGTGGCAGCCTCGCGAAGCTCACGGAATGGAACTGGCTTGAGAAAATGCTCGAAATCGCGCATCTGTCTTACTTTTTCCACCAGCCTTTCCCACTCGCCTACCAAATGACGACGCTCCGCGCCGATGTCCGAGCTCCGATGAACAAATTCTCTATTTGATTCCCCGATGGTCGTAAACGAGCCAGAGAAATTCCTTGCATCCAGCCGCCGACCCACATTTTCAAGCTGTCCGGCCAATTCGGGGTGCTCTTTCCTCAAAAACTCCGCGTCACGGCGCAAGGACGACGCTTGATTCCAGAATACCGATCGACTTAAATCAAGAAGTTGCACTGCTTCTTGAAAAAAACCCAGCTGAATTGCACAGTTTGCTGCATGACAACCCAAATCCTCCGATCCCATTTTATATAGCCAGTCCTGAAGTGACACTGCGTCTAGACCAAGCCATGGAATGGTTGACAATATCTGCAACGCCGTGCGATATCCGTCCAAAGCAAGCGAAAGGTAACCAAAGAGATGTGACGTCTTTGCCCATTTTTGGGCAGCAACGAGCGCATAGCGAGGATTAGCCGCCTTGGATTGTGCCCCTTCCTTGTAGGCAGTAATGGAGGCATTTAGATCGGCGAGATTGCCGAAATGATTGAAACGAGTTTCATGACTGTTGCCAAAGTTCAAGAAAAACATGGCCTTGTCCGGGTGGTCATCATCGATAAGTTCAACTGCCTTCCTCAGGTTCGAGATAGAGTTCTCGATATAAGCCAGATCGTGGGAGCGTTCAAAACTAGCACGTTGGCAGCAACCTAGATTGGAGAGACAAGATGGCTTATTAACGTGGTTGTCATCAGTGAGGTCAACTGAAGTTTGTAAGATCAAGATGGCCTGGTCGAGATCGTCCTGCCTGCCAAGGGACTCAAAGCGCCGTTGCAAGCTGCCACCGAGGTTCGAGAGAATCATTGGCTTTCTTGGATGACCGTCATCAGTGAGCTCGGCTGCCCTTCGCAAGTTTGAGATCGAGTTCTCGATATCTTCCAGGTCGCCACAATCGTCAAACCATGCCCGCTGGCTGATACCGAGGTTCGAGAGAAAGGCTGCCTTCGCCGGGTGACTATCATCCATAAGTTCGACGGCCATTCCCAGATTCAGGATGGAGTTCACGCAATCGTCCAACTCGCCAAGGTACTCAAAGCGTCGTTGCTGACAGCTACCGAGATTCGATAGAAATTGTAACTTGTTTGGATGGTCGATGCCAATGAGACCAACTCCCAATTGCAGATTCGAGATAGAATTGTCGAGATCAGTCAGCTCGCCAAGGGAGCAGAAACGAGCGTATTGACTATTACTGAGATTTAAGAGCAAGGCTGGTCGATTTTGGTGGGCAACAGGAGTGAGGGCAACTGCCTTCTGCAGATTCGAGATGGAGCACTGGAGATCCGCTTGCTCCCCCTTGCATTCAAAACGTCTCAGCAGACTGATACCAAGGTGTGACAAGAATGACGACATGTTTGGGTCTCTGTCGTCGGTAAGGTCGATTGCCTTCTGCGCATTCGAGATGGCGTCGTTGATATCTGCGAACACGCCAAGGTGCTCGAAACGAATACGCTGGGTATTGCCGAGGTTCGAGAGACGAGTTGATTTGCTTGGATTGCCGTCGTGGGTGAACTTGACTGCCTTTTCGAGATTCAAGATCGCGTTGTTCAGGTCAGTCAGGTTACCGAGGTGCTGGAAGCGACTACGTTGGCTATCACCGAGGCACGACAGGTAAATTGATTTCTTTGCATTGCCGTCGTCGGTGAGTTGAACTGCCCTTAGCGCATTTGAGATGGACTTGTTGATATCCACCACTTCACCGAAGCGTTCGAAGCTGCTGCGCTGACTGTCACTGAGGCTTGATAGAATCCCAGGCTTCTTTGCATGGCCGTCATCAGTGAGTTCATCGGCCATTTGGAGATTCGAAATAGCATTGGTCAAATCATCCAGTTCACCCAGGCACTCGAAGCGACTTTGTTGACTGTGAGCGAGGTTTATAAGGTGGGTTGGGTGGTCAATCTCGGTGAGATCGAACGCCATTTGCAGATTCAAAATGGAATGGTCGATGTCGGTCAATATTCCGAGGCGCTCGAAGCGCATACGTTGGCTGATACCGAGGCCGGACAGAAAAACTGGTTGGTTGGGGTGATGGTAGTCCGTGAGGTCAACGGCTTTTTGCGCATTCGAGATGGATTTGGTGAGATCTACCACCTCGCCGAGGGACTGGAAGCGACTGCGCTGACTATTACTGAGGGTTGAGAGAACCCTTGCTTTAACTAGATCATTGTCGACGAGTTGAACGGCATTTTGCAGATTCGAGATGGAGTCGAGAAGATTTGCTAGGTCTCCGAGGCGCTCGAAGCGTAGCTGCTGGACGCAACCGAGGTTCGAAAGAAGAACTGGGTAGTTTGTGTGGCCTTCTCCGGTGAGCTCGAGGGCTGTTTGGTTGTTCGAAATCGAGTCGTCCAGATCCGCCAGCAGACCGAAGTGCCTGAAGCGCCTTTCCAGGCTAAAGGCTAGTTCTCCGAGATATGCTGGCTTGCGGGGGTGGCCGTCGCCTGCGAACTCGACCGCATTTTGTAGATTCGAGACGGAGTTGTCGATATCTGCACGCTCACCGAGGCGGTTGAAACGAGTGCGTTGGTTGACACCAAGTTTCAGTAGAAATTCTGATTTCTTTGGCTGGTCGTTGTTGGAGAGCTCAACTGCGTTTTGCAGACTCAAGATGGAGTTCTCGAGATCAGGCAACTCACGGAGGCGCTCGAAGCGACTCTGCAGGCTGTTACCGAGATGTGAGAGCAGTACCGGCTTGTCGGGATGGCTGTTACTGGTTAATGCGACGGCCTTTCGTAAATTTGAGAGGTCGCGGTCGAGAACAACCAGCTCGCTCTGATCCCCAAGGGCATCGTCCACGGGTCCTTGTGAGTCCATTACAAATGATGTCCTAGTGTCTGGGATTTCCTAATGTCAGTTTCGATTACCGAAGCTGTTCCAAAGTAATCATTAGTCTTCAGTTCTTCGAGAAAATAGATAGGTTGACCGTCAGCGCATCTCCACATGTGATTACATAACACTGCATCGTGAAAGGCCTATCATAGTTTTTGTGTAAGTTGACAGCTACGTACATACGTATTCCGGGTAAGTATTTCTGATTGTCCATGACATTCTCAAATGAGCTCTAATCGGATCCCAAACCACAACCGACGACATCTCGATTCTCCTCGTGCACTGCGAATGTGGCCGCCGTGAACATCAGGAACAATCCAGAAAACTCCGTCCTCAGCTTCAGGATTCGTAAGAAAAGCCATTTTATTTATCCCCGACAAAACGGTTATGAAGTTAGTTTGTCCTTAATGGGGTTCACTACCGAACTGTGGCGACAGGGTGAGCAGCTTTTCTGAGACACGAGTTTTTTCCCTCTGTTGCCCGGGACCTGACTCAGATTCGTGACTGGTGAGCAATAGAGCGGTGCTGAAGCCTGGGATATCCAGGTGTGTGTAACCGCGGTAAAGCTTGAATGATATCGTTTGCTTATGACACGCCTCCCGGGTGCCCAGTAGATATGCGTCACAACCCTGCTATCGCTCAAAGGACTATCACAACTTTTCTTTACGAATCCAAGCTAAGGCACCCGAAGGACTTAACGTATGAGTTTTTATTAATAATCTCCGTGTCAGCAGTCCTTCTCAATCTACCTATGCCGGAATGACCTACCCATGGCATGTCATTACTGAGGACTTTTTGTTCAAAGTGTTTCTCGAGGCACCCGAACAATCCAACGTGAATGGCACCTGCTATCACAGGAACGTCGTCGGCGGTCCAATGTGTATCCTCCCTCCATGACCGAGTGTGTGGCTCACAGGGTCTGTTAGTGCTATAAAGCGGACGAATACCACGTCGTTTGCAACACACCTAACACAAGCTACATCCCCTTTCTCAATCAATCTTGCTTGCCATGAAGGTTTTTTGCTGGTCTCCCGTCGCTGCTGTCCTATCCCTCGTCGCTGTATGCGGTGCTTTCAGTGCCTCCGACGTTGTCAATTCCATCACTGGTTTAACGACATTGTCGTCTAACCTGAGAACTACCGCTAACAGCATCAGTCTCCTAAACTTTATTTTCGTTGCTCCTGTAAGTTGCTGGATGCGTGTTCCTCGAAAAATAACTGAATCACAAGCAGAAAGTTGCCCAAGGCCTCAGCAATATCGGTGCTACTGCCCAGCAAGTTATCTCAGTTCGGTGCCATCACATTCTGTTATATTGTTTTATATTGATATCCTGACGATGTAGGTGGGCGAAGCCAACGCGGGCACAATATTCGACGATGCTGGAGCCGTAGAAATTGTTGACGCGTTGAAAACGGTGCTTTCATTGTTATCCTGTTCCCTCTGGGCCTCATTTCTGATCTCTTCTGTATCACACAGTTCGTTGCCGTGCACCAGGCCCTCTTGAGCACTGTGAGCCAAGTGTATCTTGCGTCTATATTCTAATATCTGACTAAGTTATCACACAGATCATCGGAAAACATGGTATCATTGCCCTACTACCAGGAGGCATTTTCACGGAGCCTATCCGCCAGGCTTTGGTGTCCCTCGAGCAAGCCGTCGATGTACGTTTTGTGATTCTATTTTTTACCAACGATTACCAATGTTTGATTAGACGCTTGCTCTCATTGTCATTGACATGATTCCGACCCGCGCGTCTGATGGAACCGCACAGAAGGATAGTCTTGATACCTCCCTCACCGATGCTATCGATGTTTATTCTTAGGCACTCGATACGGCAGTCTACGCAAAGATGTTACCAATTCTCTTACTTAGGTTACGTTGTATTCACTGTTGGTGATTGTATGCAAAATAAAATAAAACACATTTCCGTGATCTGACGGCTCACTGGTTAATGAACATCAGGAAAAGGCGGTTTCACTTAACTCAACTTAACTTGACTTAATTTGACTTAATTATTAGTTAAGTCAAATTAAGTCAAAATAAGTCGGAATTTCATTAAGTCAGATTAAGAAGGTCCTTCAAGTTAAGTCCGACTTATTTCAACTTATTTCTCCTTAGCTGGGCTTAGTTGACTTAACTACGACTTAAATTATGACTTAATTACGGCTTAATTGTCTTATGTTATGGGATGCACCGGGCAAAAAAATTAAATTCTAATACTAATGCCTAGCCATATGGGCAAAGATGTGAAAAACCGCGCGGCGGGTGAAGAGAAGGACTTGGGACTAGAGATTGGAGAGCATTACAGTCGCAGCGGGCCCATGATCGTAAGGAATTAATCTAGTGAAACATTAGTACTACATCCGTCTACAATGAAAGACTTACCTTCGTCGGCAGAGACATCAGTGAGGAGTGCACGTGCGTTGTCGTCTTCCGTCGCATTGTACCCAGAAAGATGGGAATCACCCCGTCGAGTCAACTTTGCGAAAGCTTGTGCCTTGCTTGCAATTTTGGCGAAAGATTCGCTCGTGAGCTTCTTAACGGTTACAAGATAATCCCTCGTTATGGGGCCCCAATTCAATTCCACAAAACCCTTGTCCTGGGTTGACTCTTTGCCAGTAGCTCGGTCGACAGCCTTGATGATAGCACCTGACGTATTTTTTCCACTGTTCTTTGTATTGTCAAGAAAGCACGAGTCAATGGAGACCGTACGGTCGCGCCAGAGCGTATACGCTCTCTCAACCTAATATGATAAATGATGATCAGCTTTTGAATAAAATAAATAAAATAAAAACACACGGCGGCGGCAGAGAGTGCTAAAGCACCGCGATCCCCATCATTTTGAAAAGATGGCACTTTCTTGGCACCAATAAGGGCCGAAAAATGGCTTCCGAAAGTTTGTAAGACAATGGATCCGTGGAATAATCCACGGTAATCCTGAATCAAATGTGAGTGCCGATATGGGGGCATAGGACACATAGATACCTTTTTGTTATCACCGACAGCCTTCTGGTATAAGAAACGATAGTTCGTAAGTTGATTCGCCGCGAATTCGGCACGGGCATCGTCATTACTGAATTGCTTGTCACTGTCAAAAAATGCCCTGATTATTGCAAAGGCAGCGGAACCGATACCCGCGCGCCATTCGCATATACGCTGGTTACTCTATAGATGCATTAGTAGGCAAATATTAGCAGAAATAAGTCTTACAATTACGAAAACCGCTTGTTTGATCCGTATGGTGTGTGGGATATCGAGACTAGATGACCTGTTGAGGAAGATGGCGTTCCACGCTTCTTGCATTGCTGCGATGGCATCACGATCGGCAACCATCCACGGGTCCTTGTATGCAGCTACAAATGCTATATACGTCGGGATGTAGTTTCGGCGCCAAGCGTTTTCGTCGTGACATCCTGCAGGAAGGTGGGCGTTAGTGAATTTCTTGTTGCTCGAGTGCTGATCGTCGATAACGTCCGCGACTTCTTCAACCTTGACGATCGTCTGCGTGTGGAATGTGAGACAAAAGTGTGTAGAGTCGCGACGTCTTACCCTGGACTTATCAGACGTTTTTCCACTGAGCCATTCCTCGTCGCTAAGTTCAATAATTGTAGCTGGCTGTCCGGAAGTTACGCTGGTACTCGCGATCTTGTTCTTGCCTTTGGTTTTGGGCGCAGACATGAGGGACTGAGACACGAGAGTAGTTGACAAGGATTTCTTGGAGTTTGACTTCGGCGGGGCCCCAGTGACAACATCAGAGGCCCAGGTATTGATCAAACCAGAAGAGGACTTGTCGAATTGTCTAAATATGAGATCATGGTAAAAAAGCGTGGTTTGTTCAAGAAGGAGCATGGGAAAAAACGCGTGAGTCACCTGATAGTGTTTGTTTGATGAGTGGTCGGCGCCGGCGCTGTCCAGTACAGTCAAGTCAGTATTCAATCAGTACGATTCATCGAAACGTCAACGCGTCACTCTCACCGTGATCGCGGGAAGTCCTGTATTCCTTGATGGTCTCGCGCACCGGGATCTTCGGCACCTTCTGTTTCTTCTTCGGCTGGACCGCCTCTTCATTCACAGCCGGCGCGTACTCCCCATCTTCATCAGTGTCAAACCCTTTATCATTGTTGTTGCGCACAAACAAGTCGGATTGGTGGTCAGGTCCTTCGTCCTCGCCAAGTGCGTTGTCTTCTCCCCAATTTTCATCAACTATCAATCCGTTAGTAGGTCTGTGAAAATAGATATGCATCGACTCGGACTTGCCGCTGATCATTCTACTATCTGCAGACAAGGATCCAGGACGAGCGTTTTGGGCTCGCTTCGCCATATCAATCCGTGAGTTGTTGTCGTTCTCCTCGATCTCCTCTTCAAGGGCCGCAACAGCACGAATCTTTCTTTGCTTGAGCTCTGCCGCAGCGGCCTTTTCGTTTGCTTCCCGTTCCCGGTCCTCCTTCATCTGCGCTTGTGAGCGTCGTTTCCTTTTGGGAATCGCATCCCCAGGGTGCTGAGTAGCGTTTTTAGCACGAGTTCCAATGCGTTCGGGGGGTTCTGACATGGGAGTGGTGGTGAGAAGGAAAGATGATGTGGCAGAAAATCGTAAGTTGTTACCGAATTTTAAGTGCCGTGTGAATGACACGACACGTTGCTGGCAGCCGCCGTGAAGCCTCGAGGCTCCCACCACTTTCAAGTCGAACATTTGCACTACTACCTAGGCTGTAGACTATAACATGTTACCTCGTCATGCTGTTGCTCGTAATCAAAACTTTCGACGAATTCCATGTACTTTCCGAGGGTGCAAACGCCTTTTTCGCAACCAATCTGGGCTTGTGAAACATATCCGAACAAAACACGCTCACCAACCTTCGCAAAGACCCTCAGTGCCATTACCCACACCACCATCCCCATCTTCGGAACCTCAAGATAGTGCTGCCACTCCAGCGACTCCGCCGGCAGTACCTCATGAGGATTCCGATCGCGACGAGCGCATGAACGACTTCGACAACAACAGCAGTCATCATCACTGTGAGCATGATGATGGTCCGGAGGCACAGCGACCGCGGCCTCTCGAACGTCAAGAATTTCACCCACTCATTAACGGTATTGCTTCAACCTTATAGTTATGAAAATTCGCTGATGTCTTATACTAGGAAAGCCGTGTGATGCAGATGGTAACTATTTGCCTCCAGGCGCACTTCCGCCCCCCCTCCCTGATACGTCACCAACCGACTGGTCCCCATTTGGGTCTCGGGTCGAGTTCGAGACAGCTGAGTTCATATACCAGCGAGTACAGATGTCTGCCCCCAACATTAATACTTTGCTTGAGTTATGGGCCGCATCGATGATCCAACATGACGGAAGTCCTCCCTTTTCCGATGCCAGTGAATTATATGATAAAATAGACAGCGCGACGCTAGGCGACGTGCCTTGGAAGTCATTCAATGTTAGCTACCAAGGCGAGATACCCGCCGAAGATCCTCCTTCGTGGATGACAACCGAGCAGGTTGTGTGGTACCGGAACCCTCGCGAAATTATCAAGGGCATTCTTGCCAATGCTGATTTTGTTGGTGAGATGGATACAACGCCACTTCGCGACTATAACGGCGATGGAGATCGGCAATACCATAATTTTATGTCGGGTGATTGGGCATGGGAACAAGCCGTAGGATTGTTCCTGTTGTATTTCTATTGCGTGCTCATGAGTTCCATGTCAACAGGATATTATTGCTGAGGATGATAAAACGCATGGTGCAATGTTTGTCCCGATCATTCTCGGGAGTGACAAGACTACGGTCTCAGTTGCAACTGGCAACACTGAATATTACCCTCTGTATGCCGCAATTGGCAACACCCATAATGGCCTTCGTCGCGCTCATGGAAATGCACTTGTACTTATTGGTTTTTTAGCAATCCCAAAAAGTTTGTCGCAACTTTAAGTTGTAGTTTCCAATTAAAAGTATCCTTGCTTCTAACAGCTGAGCGGGCTCATTCGAACTCTGATGAGTTTCGAGATTACAAACGCTATCTGTTTCATGCTTCATTGGCAAAAATTCTTGATCCGCTTAAACCTGGGATGACAGTGCCAGAAGTTGTCCGGTGCTATGATGGTCATTTCCGAAGAGTTATATATGGGCTTGGCCCCTACATCGCTGACTATCCAGAGCAAGTCCTTGCCTCTAGTGTTGTGCAAGGATGGTGTGGCAGGTATGTAATTTTGGCTCATCCTTCCAATTCATTTTGCTAATTCATTTTTGTAGATGTACAGCGGATCCTAGCAGTGCAAACTTTGATGATGGAGGAGGCCATTCTCGTACTTGTCAACATTCAATCCTCGTCACAGAAGCATTTGGAGTTGATGTGGCTTGGGATGAATATGGTATTGCCAGCAAATGTCTTGTGAGTTAGAGTGGTGCTAGATTCCCTCAAAATATGTCATTTAATTACACTACAGCCATTTACTCATGGTTTCCCTCGTGCTGATATTCATGAGCTTCTTGCTCCAGACCTCTTACATCAACTTATCAAAGGGGTGTTCAAGGACCACCTTGTACAGTGGGTTGAAGAATACTTGGTGATTACACATGGTAGGAAATGTGCTGACGAGATTCTGGATGACATTGATCGCCGGTGAGCCTTTCACCTTTTTGGCCTGACAATGTAATGATGACAAGATATATGATAGAATTGCATGCACTCCACCATTCTCAGGTCTCCGACGATTTTATCATGGACGCAGGTTCAAGCAATGGACTGGAGATGATTCAAAGGCCCTCATGAAAGTATGTCATGATTAATCAATATTATGACATTGCTCATGATGAATAAATATAGGTATATCTACCTGCAATTGAACACCATGTTCCGCCTGAAGTTGTCCGTTGCTTTCGAGCATTTCTGGAATTCTGTTACATTGCACGTCAAAATGTTCACACTGAAAAAACCCTCCTTGATCTTGATAATGCCCTTAAGCGATTCCATCACTATCGCAAAATATTCGAGAACTTGGGTGTTCGTTCTCGTGGATTCTCTCTCCCTCGACAACACTCTATGATTCATTACTATGTTCTTATTCGTGCTTTTGGTGCACCCAATGGTTTGTGCTCCTCTATCACAGAGTCAAAGCATATCCAGGCTGTCAAGAAACCCTGGCGCCGTTCCAACCATTTCAAGGCATTGGGTCAGATGCTTCTCACCAACCAGCGCCTATCCAAGCTTGCTGCTCTCCGTGTTGATTTCACTAAACGTGGAATGCTTGAAGGAAGCTGTATTTCAAGTGCACTTGCAGAACTAGGTGTGTAATATGCAATCAGGATGTGCCTTTACTGAATTGTATTATACTAGATGAGCTAGATGGGTATGGGGATGCTGGCACTCTCCAGGTACCTGGTATTAACCAGGATGAGGATGAGAGTGATGATGGTGCAATTGATGGCCAGATTACTGCCTTTGTTGATTTATCAGGACATATTGGCAAGTCTTACATTTTTACTTGTTTCACATACTGATTGATGAAATTTGCAGTCAAGACTCGTTCCATTTTCTCAATTGCCACTGAGATACAACAACCAAGATTCCCAATGCTCATCCGACGATTCCTTTATGACCAACTGTTCCATGACAACATTCTGACTTCTTCGGATGTTCCTCTCCATGAATGCCCATCATACACTGGCAAGATCAGAGTCTACAACTCTGCTGTGTCCACATTCCATGCGCCTAGTGATGGTAGTGGTACATGTGGAATGCGTCGGGAATTTATTCGAGCAACACCATCATGGCGTAAAGGTGCCTCCCGCTTTGATTGTGCCTTTCTCAGTCATGATCCAAATCTTCTTGGAATGCGTGGTATGAACATTGTTCGAATTCTTATGTTTTTCTCTTTTGATTTTCATAACACAACTTATCCTTGTGCTCTGGTTCATTGGTTTAAACCTGTTTCAGATGGACCAGATGAGGACACTGGGATGTGGATTTTCAAGCCAGAAGTGGATCAGAATGGTAATAATGTTGTTTCAATCATTCATCTTGAATGTGTGATACGTGCTGCTCATCTGATTGGTGTATTTGGTGCAGCCTTTATTCCCAAAGCTTTGCATTTTCATCAATCTCTTGATTCATTTAAAGCCTTCTATGTAAACAAGTTTGTTGACCATCATGCATTTAATCTAGTAAACTAATCATACATTGTCTGATTTACTAATATCTTCCATGAGATGAAGGCCCAGTTTAGGAATCTTTATGTCAAGAATATTGATCAGAAGATGACCCAGGAGGAATTCCACAATCTCTTCATTCAATTCAACCTTCAGCATCATCCAAGTTTATGAGAATGGTATGAGTGAAGATTTCAGCTTTGTCAACTATGAGAACCATGAGAAGGCTCAAGTGGCTGTTGATAACCTCCATGACACTGAACATTATGGAAAGAAGTCTTTGTTTCCTGAGCACAGAAGAAAGCTGAGTATGAGGAAGAGTTGCACAGATCATACGAACAAGCAAAGATGGAGAAGCTCAGTAAATATCAATGTGTCAACTTTTATATCAAGAATTGAAAAGACAGCTTTGATGGCAAGAAGCTTTGTGCCAAGTTTGAGCCTTTTGAAACCATCACAAGCTGCAATGTTATGCACAAATGGGGCTTCAAAAAGATTCAGTTTTGTTTGTTCCCCTTCCCCCAACAAGGCTACAAAAGCTGTGGCAGAGATGAACAATAAGATGATTGGTTAAAAGCTCCTTTATGTACAGTATCACTTGCCTAGTGCTGTGATGTTCACAGACAGCAGCTTGAGAGTCAGATTGCACAATGCAATCAGATGAAGATGCAGCAGGCTGCTGCTGCAGGTCTTCTGGTTGGGAACATCAATGGTCCCATGTACTGCTACTGGTCAGTGGCTTCCCTCCTCGGGGTAATGGTATCCTTGGCTATGCTCAGCCAGGCATGTTACCCTCTCACCATCACTATACTCTGGCCAATGGGCAAGTTACTGGCATCAGGTCCATGCCAGCTCCATATGGCCAAGCACCACATCAAGCTTATGGGATACCTGGTTATCCTCCTGCCCATTGTCACCCTCCTGTGGCTTGTAGACCTGGATCTTCACCTACCATGACAAATGTTCCCATGCCAAACATCCCCATGCCACCTTGGCACTGGCCCACCTCCAAGTACCAGTGTGCCCCCTCACACAATCATGCCCCAGGCCATCACCCTTCCTGCTTGTCTGTCCAGTCTTGGAGTACAAGTTCTAGGCCAGTATCTATGCAGCTGTGCAGCCCCAGCCTCAGCCACAGCCACAAAACTACAAACTTAACCTACAAATTCAGAACCTATCAAATAATATTAGTCTTACGTCCATACCCATAGACTGTCCATGGGCAGGGCCATGACCCTCTGGCCCTAGGGTTAACCCTGGCCCAGCCCTAAAGGCCCTCCAATTGAAGGCCAAGGGCCAAGTCAGTAAACAGCTGGCCCTGAGGGTTGGCCCAGGGCTGGCCCTGGCCTGGCCTCTTAGATGTCAGAGGTACATGTATGTCATTTAGCTTACTCTAACCATGCATGCTTTAGCATTTCCAAAGACACCAGGATTGAAAAATTAGTTCCCATAGTTGGAGATCCATTTAGCCTTGGGATCCCCCACAGGTTCATAACTCCATGGTATAAAAGGCTACCAAAATGGCTCATAACTATCTAGCTATACCTACACCTTGAACCTATATTGCTGAGCACATATACTATGACCATCGATAATGCCAATGAAGGAATTCAACTTCAGAGGACTGCAAAAGCTACATGCTGCATACACAGATAAAAGGCTTGATGTGGAAGGAGAGACTATGAAGAAATATGTTGGAGATTTTGACTTTAATGATGACTATGTGAATTATAATACTGTGAATGGAAAGCATGTATGGACAAATTTTTGAGATAGAGGGCACCAGGGCCAACCCTGACCTGCCCCTCATGACCCAGGGCCAGGGCCAGCAAAATCAGGTGAGGGCCAGCCTGGACTGACCCATGGACAGTCTACATACCCATGGATACCTGTGACCAAAACACGTGCATATGCTTAGGAAGAAATGCTGAGCAATGTAAACAAGGTGCTTGCTGTCTCACATGAGGATGAGTGAGGTGCATGCCTGGATAAGAAGAAGGGTCAGAAGGGTGAAATTTTCAACCCATCCTGTCTTTTCATTGTGCTGTTGTTGATGTGTTTGATGCTGTTGCTGTTGAGGGTGTTGTTGTGTCCATGTTGATCATTGCTGGCCTCTCCCTCTGTCTACTCCTTTGCCCTGTCTTTTGTTAGTGTCATTTGGACTCACTCCTCTTAATTGTGTTTTCTGTTCTGATGGTCCTCAGTGTAAGTTTCATTTTGTCTTCAGTATGGCAGTGGGGTTTCTTAAGATTGCCTTATGTTTTTTGACAAGGAACAGATGTGAACTACAACAGCCAGTACTATTGAGGCTGTGTCATGTGATCTACATATTGTAGAGAGTTATATTGTATATTTTATATGTATTTTATGTGATAACAAGATGAAGTCAGATAGAGACAGTTCAGATCATTCAGAGAATTTCAGATCTCCTCAGCATTGTCAGACAAAACACTGTTTTGCTGATGTAGTTATCTCAAAACAGATCACCTCCAAACTGTAGTCATGGCTGTGAAAAATAAATGTACAAAAGTTCACAGCATAGTACTCCCCATCCCCCCCTATCATTCCCCCCTCCCCCTCTCATATCC